>JADDOH010002013.1:0-81209 GCA_016648135.1 Agrypnia vestita | reverse complement strand
GGCCTTTTCAAATGAGTATTCCACTGTTAATTCTGAAATTTTATAATTGGAATTCGAATTTTTAAGCAGAATCCGCACCGTACTTGGACATATCCATTACCCCGGTAAGAAAGATGCACCACGAATACAGAATCACAAAATAAAAAAATGCAATACGGTTTATCTCATCAAGAGAATCAAGTGTATTTCCAAATGGTGACGTTGATAAAATTTATAATTGTTGATACGCCAGGTGCGAACACGCCCATAAAGCGATCATGCCAACGGTCGTCGCGAGGGAAAACAGTGAAAATGGCCGACATTATATTTTTAAAAATAATGTATTTCTGTGTTGCCACGCGACATTGCGAAACATGTGGGTAATTAGCGCGTGTAGGATGACCACGACGAGGACATAGAGGGCCAGGAGGAGACAATGTGGCATATTACATAAAACAGAAGTGTTTTATAACTTATGATAAAACATGTGGTAACGATTGAGTTCTACGATAGAGGCACAGTGGTGTCCATCCCATGGTAATGTCCTGCTTCACACAATAATAACGTTATACGACATCTTGTTTCAATTATTGCTATTTTAGTAACCGAATTGTGAGATTATTAATTTTAGTTCATCATCATCATCATCACCTTCATCCCCTTGTCCTAGTAGGGTCGGAGGCCCGAGGACTCGTCGAAGTGCGATATTTTAGTTAATATTACATATTGTATATTAACTAATATTTTACATTTTACAGTATATTTTTATACTACATTCTATATTTATTTATTAATACATATTTGCAATAAAATAATCAATAATATAATAATACTCTTACAATCTATAAAAAAATATCCTATAACCTACAACATTTTAACTATTTTTACAATTATTGTAGCATTTATTTTTAAATTCATTCAGCTTATTTACTTACATTAAACCATTTTATGTATAAACTTTTTTCTTATATGGTTATCTTATTCTATTCCTATTAATAGTTTTATAATTACATAGGTATGTATATTTACAAAAATTTTGTTCATAACATATTTTGGCATTTTTGTATTAAAATTTTTGTGTACAAATGTGAGAGAGAACATTATAAAAAAAAAATCGTGCGTGTACCCATGTACGCGCGGTAGAAGTTATACTTAAAAACTAAAATAAAGATAAAATTATATATTAATGACGTTCAAAGTACTGAGCTGTAAAAATGTACTTACAATGATCGTTGTCGTTTTATTGAGTTTCATGAAAATAATTAAAACTCATACTTACAGGAATGTCGATGCAAAGAAAAACTTTATTAAAAAACGATCGAAACATTCATGAACTCGCATGTAAACAGAATCTGAGGATTCAATATGGCGTCGTTAGTTATGATACCGTATTTCTGCTACATGTTCCGCTACATGCTGCGTGCGCAATTTCCGTTACAATATTTTTTACCCTGAATACGCCAAAAGAAGTATAACTTCAACAAGATTTTTTTTTATTTCCGTCCAATTGAGTGCTCTTCTCATTTTTTAAATTCTGCTGCATTTACTTTTTTAAAGATAATTTTCATTGCCGTGTTTTGCATCGCTTGTAGTTTCTTGATGATTTCTTCATTGGCTAAATACAACACTGTAGCATAGTTTATGTGAGGAATAATTCTCGATTCTATAATTCATTTTTATATGTGTGCCCATTTAATCTTTTGACGTCAATAATTGATTATATTTTACGTCATTTATGACGAAATGAAAAAGAAAATTCTCAGAATCTACGAAAGAAGCACACATATCTATATAAATAAAAATGTAAATGTTCGTTTGTACAAAATCACTAATCTCTAAAAGTTCTTCACCGATTGCTTTGAAATTTTGGCACAACGTTGCATTCGAATACGAGGATGTTTTTGTATACCTATTTTGTTTTTATATATCTACTATTTATTTATATAAATAAAAATGTTAATATTTGATTGTCCAAAAACTTAATCTCCTAAAGTTCTTCAACCATTTCTTTGAAATTTTGACACAACGTTCCATTCGAATTCGCACAAATTATTTGAAAAAAAAGGCGCCGGTACCTAGGTACCCTTTCAATATTGATAAGTATCATAGACGTACTATAAATATAGACCAGTCACTAAAAAACAAATTTGAGACATCTAGTTTCAGCTGCCTTCTATTGCGTACTAAATGTATCAGTCAGAAAGAGATAGAAATTATTTTCATAACCACGTATAAGAAAAGACAATAAAACATAATTTTTAACAACGAATGCGTATGAAGTTTTAGCGAATTGCGGTATTTATTCTATGGTCTTTTCTCTTTCTTTCTTTCTTATAGCGCAGCGTACGTGTAAAAGAGATACAAATATAAACAGGGTTGTGTATTGTATTAATATTTTATATATATATACATATATCGCGCGGACCTTTATACATTTTGGACACCCCTAGACCAACTCACGCAATGTGCGTCTATGTCTTACTGTGAAGTAATTCGTGTTGTCGTTCTGTGTAGCAGATATTTTGGTTTGTAACTAGTCTATATTTATAGTACGTCTATGATAAATATTTAGATACAACATTTTCCGAATTCAAATTTTTTGATTACATTCGGTTTTCTTAAATAAAGCGTTTGAACCAATGAGAAAGTGCACTTCCGAGCTTATCGTTTTAAACGACACTATTCCGAGACTTATAAAACCTTTAATATCGCATTTACAACATTAAACACAAAACAATATACTTCTACAATTCTATTATATAATTTTGACGTAACGTGAACGTAACTTTGTAGTAACGTTTGTAGAAATAATGTAGTTTGCATCAAAATTATCTACACCTATAAAATTCAATGTGTGGCTGTCGGTATGTCTACCTGTCTGTTCTCTATATAAATCTACACCGTTTGTTCGATCTGGCCCAAATTTTGCATACTTATTCTTTAGGATCCGGCGGGTAACATAGGCGACATTTCTCCCCTCCCTCTTTACCCCTCCCTCTCCACCGGATATATTTTCCATGCAAATCTGTACCATTCGACCGATCTGATCAAAATTTTGCATACTTATTCTTTAGGACCCGGCGGGTAACACAGGCGACATTTCTCCCCTCCCTCTTTACCCCTCCCCCTCCACCTGATATATTTTCCATGCAAATCTGTACCATTCGACCGATCTGATCCAAATTTTGCATACTTATTCTTTGGGAACCGGTGGATAACATACCTCAACCCGAGCAACGCCGGGTATGAACAGCTACATTTAATAAAAATAGAATTTTGTGATCAAATTTGAATATTTTGAAAATATAAGGTATGAATTATCGCAAATCCCTTATTTGAGCAATTGATCCCAGCTTGTAGATTGGAAATATTGGGATAGAAAATTGTAATAGGCACCATTTCACCTATCGACCGAGTTAAATATTTTAATGCAATTCCCAAAGATATTCACATTTTTAATCTAACGCAAAATAACTATTTTAAAAAGCATAAATAATTAGATATTATTTATGTTTTATATTGCACCCCAATTGCAAAGTGCAAATACCCGAAAAAACTTTGGATCGATTTTTAACCCTTTTCCCGTGATCCAATCGAGCTGAAACTTGGCGAGTAGACTCGTGGCGACGATCAAGAAGATCTATCAAATTTTCGTTAAAAAAAAATAATTATAGTATAATTTCGGATTTTTAGAAATTTTATTGTTTTTTTCAAATTTGAATCATTAGAAAAGCTTGATTACTAGCGACCGCGGCCCGATAACGTCGCGGAATATTTTATAAATTTGAATTACTCCGTCGGTGTACATAATAGGTACTTCACTACGAATGTCGAAAATCTAAATTGACTGACAAATGTTTTTAGAATTTAATCTTCAAAGCATGAAGTGTCTTATCAAAGCTCAAAACATCTGACATTTTAGAAATATATTAAATTCCTGTAAGTTTAGTGTTATGTTTATGTTTTAATTCGTCTTTAATTGTTTTTATATTTTACAAAGAAAGGGAGCATAATAAAAACTTGGTTTTTATGGGTTACTTTTTTTATCATATCAAAAGAATCGAGGGATATATATGCTTTCAATTTAAAGAAAAATGTATCACATGCAAATGTATTACTTCCCATTGCAAAACAATAATGTAAGGTCAGAGATCTTTTGGCACCTAGTAAAACTAAATATGTGCAAACATATGATATCATTATCTCAAAAAAGTTTTTTTTAAAGGTGATGATGGTCTTGCTCTCGATAATAACGCATGCGGGGAAAACACGGTCGCTTAGGGCCGGTTGTTTTAAGTTGGATAAAAGTAAAAGTTTAAATCGTTTAATGCGTAGATTTTTGCATTCTTCACCAATCAATCGATCCGTTTCTGTAAAAATCCACACTTTAAACGAATTTTTATTTTAATCCAACTTGAAACAACCCGATCTTAGGCGCATACGCGGAAAATTTATGTGCGATAGAGCAAGGAATGAACAAATAAGAGAGGTTAAAACTCCTTTGAAATGTAGTGCTGGAGACGTATGCTTGGAATCCCATACTTAGCGATGAGCAGTAACGCCTCATTTTTTGAAAGGTGGAAGGCCAGAGAGGAAGAGCTGATATCCAACTCGATGGACTGACCAGATCAAAGATCTACTGGCTATCCTGTTGGAACGGATAACCGATCTGCGGGCTGAAGAAAAACATGGCGGAAAATAGTTGAGGATGTTAACAGGTCACATCCAAGGCCCCGCAGTCTCCGTAATGAGGAAACCGACTAACCTGTGAAACTTAAAATGACAAAATTTGCAGCATCACAAATGTTTTACAATAACTGTTAAGATACAGAAATGTCAAAATTGTTTATTTCAGAATACGACCGAATATGTGCGAAGTTTGTCATCATTTTTGGTTACAATTCAAACGGTGGGTGATTATGCATCGACCTAATAACAGCTGCTAGTTTTGCAATGCATTAATGTATGTACGAATATGATGTATTTATATTATTCTCTTCTGCAACACTGCCATGTACGTGCATGTAATTATCTATACTTTACTATCGTTATCTATCTTTTAAAAATAATCCTTAATTAAATTCTCAGTAAGCATCTAGTAATCGAAGTCATGCACTGATAGTCACATTCGCCTGTGATCTATGTATACTGTTATGTATGAATACATTGATACCATAAATGGAACGATTTCTAGTAGGGATGGGCGTTGAATGGACGGACTAGTTGAAATCAACCGTTGACGTTGCGTCGACGCGTCGACGGTTTACGTTTATCGCATGGACTAGTTGAATTCGTAGACGGCGGACGGCGGACGCCGTGGACGGTGGACGATTCGAGATTCAACGTAGTGCAAAGCAACGAGCGAGAGCAAGACAAAACGTCTCCTTTTATTTCTCTCTCATCTCTCGTTGTCGACTTGTAGACGCCATAGACGTCATAGACGGCTCGACGGGTAATTTCATTTCAACTCTGAAGTACACGACCATAGAGTGCAGATTTTTGTACACGAACTATGACAGATACTTGAAATTTGAATGCATGCGTAGGGTGAGATAGGCTTAATAAGCTATTATTTTTTACTTGATTTGTGCGATGTGCAAGTGCGACGTTTCGGTGAATTCCCAATTTTGCGCTGTATAAAATAAAACAATTATGTTTAATTATTTTATTTTTTATTGAACTAATATTTTACTGCTTACACCTTATTTTGTTGTGTATACCTACTTCTTTCTTTATTATATATAGAAAGAAGTATATAAAACAATATGTAAAAGCCTATAATGGGCGTAAACAAATAAATAATAAAATATTTCTTTTTACATATAAGCACAAGTAGCGGTTTTCCGAAACTATATTCCTTCGAACTTCTTTAAATTTTAAAAATTAACGTAATAAAAATAGCCAACGGTTGAGCCGTCGAACAGCGTCGCATCGAATCGTAGACAGTTGACCATCGTCCCGATGTTTAGATAGAACGTCCGCGACGTCCGCGTAACGAAGTTGACGCGTCAACTAGTTGACGAATTCAACTAGTTGATCGTCTCGTCGATGGACGGACGTGGACGGTCTCGTTTCGTCGACGGTAAATACGTCGACGACCCATCACTATTGGACACGCGCCGCTCATAGTGGTCATATTATGTTCTCATTTTTTACATGGCTCAACCCTGTCCGTTCCACAGAGCATTTCTCAAAAGAAATATGTAAAAACATTATACAGCGGGTTAAAAATGGTCAATACAATACAATTCATATATTTATTTTATCTTTTCTTTTTTTAATATTTATTTTATCTTTTAAAACTTCCTTTACGAAATGTCAGCGTTATTTTTTATAACCCTTCCGGTTTCTAATAGATATTTTAAGTAAATAAAAGGAAATAGAATTAGTAACTTTCTCTAGATGAAATCAGCATCACGTTGTGCATTTTAATATTTTATAAATGTATACCTTCTCTTATTTTATTACCAACTGAGTACGCGATATGTACTTAAAAAAAATTGAATTTACAAAAAAAGATTGGCAATTGATTTTATAATTTACTACGGGTCTATCTTCCATAATTTTCGGTACCGATCGACTGTTATTACATTTAAAAAATAAAAATGTGAATCACCGATGGAAAAGGTTGGCGATTATTGATCTAGAGCTATAAAAAAAGTAAAATGGTGTAAGTACCTCCAGCGAGCATCAAATAATATGATGTCCCGAACACAGCACGTGTTTTGGAGAGGTCTAGAAAATGTAATTGGAACACGTATTTTTTCGCAGAATTGGGAATTTGAACTATTTTTCATCTAGTAAAAGGGATCATTTTACTGTACACTCGTTTGTAACTTTGGACTCCATGCATTGGGAACGAAGATAAAAATATTAAATTGGATAACTTAAGTATAGACTGCCTATAATATACATATGTACATGTTTTGAATCATCCATGCAAGATTTTGGGTTATTAGGCCGTGTATATTTGACCCCGGGTTTGGAATTCTCACAGAGCAAACAGTCGGTACGTGCTTTGTTAAATTCATGACAGCCCCTATCCGTACACTTTTTTCCGAAAAACATTCTATGATTTATATAAATTACATATCCTATATATATCTAATATTTTTTGATACACTAAAGCAACTTGTTCATTTATTTAAAACACGTTTTAGCCAATAGCCTTTGGTTAAATAAAAGAAAATACAATTTTAAATTATATGTAAATATTTGATCGAAAAGGGGTATTTTAATTTAACCTAACCAAATGATACCACGAAGTTCACAAAACAATGCGTAACATGTGTAGCCTGCATCACATAATCGACCTATAATCGGGCACGCCAGAACTTTAGCGGTAGGCAAAACTTTACAGAACTTACATAATTAATAATAGTTGTGAATTTATCTTTCTGTCAAAATTAAATTTAAGCATTTAAAACATTTCAGCCATGGCTAGTATACCCAATGGTCCCAATTTTGTCATTCTTGTTTGTGATGTTTTGTTGGATTAAGGGTATACCGCTTTATGCTCAGGATAACAAGGTTGTCACATTAGAAATATTCAAATTATACGGGGACGTACGAGAAAAGTTTCTATGAGAAATATGAAGATTTCAGTTAAACGTCAAAATTATAATATTAAATAATAGCTGTAAATACATAATTGAAATGAATGAAAAAATAGGGTATCTATATTATTTTTTCTGTATATGAAATACTTTTTATTCGTGTGAAAGCATATTTTATTATGTGGAAAAGGGGCGATCGATCACTACCATCCCCTATAATTCACTCTCTGTCGCATACCTGAGTACTTACATTACGCGCACGAATATTTATTTTCTGTCCAGCCTATCGGCCTTTTAATAGAAATAACAAGATTTTTATTTGGCGATTGTTACCCCGACTTAAAAAAAACAGAAAAGTCGAGACATTTGTCAAATGTCAATGTTTCTATCACTGTGACGAAAATATTGACTTTAATTAAATATTGTAACTCTTTGGATGAAGAAATCAGTAGATGTGCGTGAAAAAAATTCTTCTAACATTTATTTTTTATAATATTCATCAAAAACTTATATTTTAGATAAAACCGGATTTCAATGACCGGTTTGCGTGATGATATAAATTTCGCTTAACATTAAATATATAAAAAAAAACAAACATACAAAATAAAAAAATTAAGAACACCCAGGCTTCGTAGAGAGCCAACATTACAATTTACAATCCATGTTTGTGTAACAAAATTTTGATACACCTATTTGAATTTAAAATAGTTTATAATCTATTATATATTCAAGAACACATTCATATTTGTGAAGTTGTAATTTTTCAGAACAAAGTTCTGTGAAATATTTAATAACCAAATTAATTAATCAATTAGAAAGACATACAGAAAAATCTAATTCACGAAAAAATATGAATTATTCAATTAATCATGGCGTCCATCTAGCGGTGGCATTGCAAAGTAATTTCAACTACCGTATCAAAAAAGTGGATTGCTCTATGGACAAAAATAAAAAAAATTAATCAATTAATAAAAATAAGAACTACATATAAGGTCGATATATTCACGGAAACATAGAGGGTTGCTATAGCTTAGTGGTCAGAGCACCGGCCCCGGAAAGGAGGTGACCTGGGTTCGAATCCCAGTAGTAACCTAATATTTTTTCGTGAATTAGATTTTTCTATATGTCTTTCTAATTGATTAATTAATTTGGTTATTAAATAGTTTAAAATCTATTACCGCGCAACAGTTGGGTGTTGAAAAGTGATATTGCATCATCGTATTATATTTAGACATAACACACATAATTTCTGCTTCTTGTTTTGGGTTTTTAATGACAATTATTTATAAATCACTTCAGTACATACTCTCCTCTATAACACTAATTAGATCATTTAGATTCACATCTAAAGTTCATATATACAATTGCAAAAGTCTTAAGTGTTAATTATTTAAGTAATTACAGGGGGCACGCCCCGTCTATTGAGTGTTGGGTGATAGTCACCGAATTAGGCGGACTGTCGTATATCTACGTTTTGTGTATTTTTGAGTGTTGGGTGGTAGTCACCGAATTAGGCGGACTGTCGTATATCTACGTTTTGTGTATTTTTGAGTGTTGGGTGGTAGTCACCGAATTAGGCGGACTGTCGTATATCTACGTTTTGTGTATTTTTGAGTGTTGGGTAGTAGTCACCGAATTAGGCGGACTGTCGTAAATCTACGTTTTATGTATTTTTGAGTGTTGGGGGAACAAATACCAAAGTAACAATCTTGTTATTTTCAGAATACGGCCGTTATATTATGCATATTGTTAAATCTGTTTGACTGTCATATTTTTAAGCGTAAAATTTTGTAAAGCGAATGTGGTCACCGGGCTCCTACAAGGCCATAGTCCGGCCCATCATGACATATGCAGCCCCCACATGGGGCCACGCTGCACGCACACACAAGCAGACTACAGATCCTGCAAAACAAAGCCATTCGGCTAGCACTGAATGCGCCGCGTTGGATCAGGATCACACAACTACATCATGACTCAGGCATCCCGCCTATACAAGACCACATCACAGACTTGGCCAGGCGTTTTTATGCAGGCATCCCTACCCACCATAACCCCACTATCAACACTCGCGCTACGATGAGAACATTCCCGAGAGAATCAGGAGACCCAAGATGGTCCTGGGGGCTCCTCCCCATAAATGTATATATATATATATATATACATTTATTCCGTATTACGGCTAACTCACAACTGAGAAATTGATAAGACCTGATCTGCAATTTACGTCCAGAATAGTTTTGCAATTGTATAGCAATTTATTGTGTTCCATTCCAGAATCAAAAGGTGACCATATCTTCATCGATCGATTTTATACCAGTCTTCCGCTTTCTGATGAATTGTTGAAGTTAAAAACACATTTAACAGGAACAATTATGACGAATAAAAAAAATTTGCCAACAGATATCAAAAAACCAAAATTAAAACCAGGCGAAATAATAGCATATGGAAGTGATGATGTTATGTTTCTAGTTTGGAAAGATAAAAGGGTAGTGACAATGCTAAGCAATTGGTATTCTAACGAATCAACTATAGTAAAAAGAATAAAAAAAGGTGGAATCGAAGAAGACATCGTCAGGCTAGAAGTTGTGTTGATAAATTATACGAGATATATGGGAGCTGTCGATAGAAGAGACCATTATACTTCGACATACTGCTTCCTAAGGAAAACTTTGAAATGGTGGCGCAAGCTCTTTTTTTGGGGTTTAGAAATTTCGGTTGTAAATGCTTATATTTTGCACAAGGAAAATAAGATTAAAAAAATGAAAAACCAATGAGTCATCTTCAATTTGTGGATAGGCTAATTATTCAACTGGTTGGAAATTATAGAGAAGGTGTAAAAACAACAAAAGGAAGACATTCGGTAGATCCAGAACAGCGGTTAAATCACGTCAATCTACACGTAATATTTCCCAATGCGCAGAAAAAATATAGGGATTGGTTCGTTTGCGGTTCTGATAGAGAAGGAGGGCAAAGTTACTTAATGCGTGATTTAGCGTAATATTTTAGCATAATATTTTTTGCAAACTGTACCAAAAATCGAATGGTCATATGAATTATTACACGGAGTGCCCCAAAAGTAATGAAGCAATTTTTTTTTTCATTTTTAAATAAAAAGTATACTTAAAATTTTCAGTCAGAGTAGCTTTTTGGTTCTGAGAAAAAATGGCACGAGTGGAAAAGGTTGTATGCCTACCATAAACAAAATTCGTAATATTCGGTTACGCTAACGGTTACGGTTAATTGTTGTTTGTCGCACGATACACCTCGGTAACCTCGCGGTGATTTCACATAGTTTTTAATTTCTCAACCATAAAAAATATATTCAGTAACCTAATTGTCATTTTAATCTCGCAATAATACACCATTAAAGTCTTGTTATAAATCTGTATGTTAAAAATTAAAAATAAAATAACAATAATTTGGTCGATTTCAAAAACATCAAACGTGTCACTTATAGCGTATGTTCGCGAACTTTATCTGTTCTGTATTTAACCTTTTATATGTGCAAGTCATGTGTATGTTTTTAATTAAATTTAATTAAACATATTTTACCACCATCAATTGAAATAATTATGTATAACATTTTTGGTATTTTTTGAAATCATATTGTAAATGAACTAATGGTATTCTTTGAAACAATTTTATACTCATCAAATGTAAATAAATGAAAGGGCGCCCATTTAAGCCGTTAAATTTTAATTAAATTAAAAGGCTTTGAGTTGTACTTGAATTGTATTTTACTGATTATCAGGTGCCCCTTTACCTCTCCTAATTTATGTGAATAAACCTTAGCTACCCTGTTCTCACCTTCCACCTACTCACCCATAAATATGTTTCCACCCATATATCACTTTAACATTATGCCGTTCCAACCCTAACAAATTACTCGCCACATCATTTACCCCCAAGTAGCTTATTTTTTTCTTTCACCATACACCTACACGACGTTTGAGGAAAGTGTACATGTGCGTGCATACACATGTTGAGGTATAACTTAAATATTTACCTACAGGTATTTCTAAGCAGTGTAGTTAGAGATTATGATCCCGGGACCCTGAATCCCGGGATATATTTCTCTGGTCCCGAAATCCCGGGATTGATAAACCTCAATCACAGGAGCAATCTAAAAAATAATTTTAAAAGAGAACAGCGTCCCGTGTGTCCCAGCATTACTAAATGTGCTGGCGCGCTGTGTGCCGATCCGGCCGCGCTCTGTTCCACTTGCACACAGACGTAAGTGAAATAAAATGCGGCTCGAGTCGTGACTATGTTGGTCGGTCGATTCATTAGTTGTGTCTGAATCTGCAGGCATAACGTAATATTATTTTTAAATTTAGTTGTAGAGTAGATGTGACTTGGGACTTGCTAGTGACCCCTGGTGTACCTGCAGTCGCGTGAGGCAGACACCTGAGCACCTATCAAAAGAGTGCCCTATTCTTAATGATTGTCGAGAGGACTTAAGAAGGGATATAGGTGGATTTTCCTTCGTAAACTCGGATTTTGTGAGAAATGCGAACAACCTGTCTTACTTCAGATCCTTTATTCGGGTGTGGGTCTCTCGTTGGGAAATCCTCAGGGGGCCTCCCCCTGGAGTGTAACCGCTATGTACTGGTTTTTCTTGCTCACTCTCTGTCAGTTATATACGTTTTACTAGCCATTATCAACATTTTATGCTCTCATTTTGTTTCCGTTCTCTCTCTTGCTACTATTTCTTTTTTTGCTATTCAATTTATTTACTTTCATTTAGAATTTTACTATTCACATTTCTTTTTTCTTTTAACATTATTTTGTTTACCGCTACTCTTGATTTCTATTGTTTTACACATTATTTTCATATTGGATGTATACTGTTAATTATGCTTTTTTATTCTGCGTATTACCAGCCGCTTCTTTTTACCAGCTGTTTAACTGATTTTTTTAAAAAATATATTTTTAATTGTAATATTATTAGTTTGCTTTACTACCAAGGTTGTTGTCTGCCGGCAGTGGTTTTCCGGACTGGCGAGTCCTTGTATGTTTGTGATGTATTTTATTTTTATTTTCTTTCTTTTCCCGTAGGGTAGTGACTATTTGCACTCGATACTGTCTCTACGGTGCAATTTTTGTAATTATTTCTCATTCCTGATTAGCTGTCACCCATGTATTTTTCAATACTCATTCATATATTCCACACACATTATATATTACTCTTCCTTTGCATACTATGTATTTATGTATTTTGTTGTATCTTCTATATTTTACCTTATTTTGCTTTATTTATATTCATGCTTTGTTATTTTCTGATATTTGATATTTATGCTTTGCTATTTTCTTTTCTTTGTATTTCTCTGCTTTTGTTTATATTTTGTTATTTACTTGTGATTTTGTTTTTATGTTTTGTTATTTTCATTGAATAAATTGTTTTTCGTAACGCACCCCAGGGACAGTGAAGTGGTTAGTGCAGTTTCCTCGCCGCGTCGCACGAGTGCTCGCATCATCAGCGGCGTAGCGAGGAAGCTGCTTTAGCATTAAAACAATGCCAAACTGGATGGCGAAAGTGTAGGGCCGATAAGGGAGCTTTTGCTCGTAAAACGGCCCTGGGTCTGTGGTGGGTCCCACTTCACTGTAGAGTAGATGTAGAGTTGGCTGAATTTTAATATGAATTTTATGCAATTTTTCTCATTTAATTTAATTTTGACATGAATTAAGGCCAAATATACATCCGTCGAATTGCAATTCGAGGTCCCTATTCTGAAAAAAATATATAAATGCTTGATAAATAATGCATTCCTCCCACAAAGCCCGAAAGAGCATTTTCTGCTGCGTCTCATATTGAGCGTTTCTTCATCGGACGACACGACACACGACACGACACAACGACATCAGTGGACGCATAATTCTATGAAACTGTACAGCGCGCTGTCTCACGGGCCCGACACGACAGCGACGTGTCGTTATCGTCCACGACATATCGTGGACATCAAGTCTCCCACTGGTGTCGGGCCGACACTTTATGTTTGTATTGTGTACACACGCAGACTTCCATGTAGTGGCGTGATCGCGGCTCTCATTATTTATTTGGCGCGTGCGGAGGAATTGCGTTTTTTTCATTATGGCTTTTAAATATGATGTCGTTACACTTATTGAAAGAGTGGAGTCAAAACCCAGTCTCTGGGATAAAACAACAGAAGACAGTAAAAATAAAATTTTAAGAGATAAATGTTGGGTTGAAGTCTGTGAATTTTTAGATAGATATATATGTAGAAATTAATAATGGGGAGATTGCCATTCTGAAGTTAGTGTCTTGTTTTCGAATGTCCTCGATCAGGTTCATTAGTAAATAATCAAAGGTGTCTTTAATAATTTAAAAACTTGTCCGGGTCATCAGTTAGTTTTTCAAATAAATTGTAGAACACGCCATCTAAATATCTCATTTTAATAATTGGATGCCCCCTAAACCGTTTCATAAATTTCTTTTTTGCGTCTTAAATATAATAAATACAATTTGTTACAAGCTGCCATCGCTCCCATGTCAGGCTTACTCTGAACTTGTGAAGCCGTCATGTGTCGTGTTGGGTCGGTGTCGGTCAAATGAAGAATGTAGCTGCCGAGGTCGTGTCGTCGAGTACTGTCGTTGTGTTGTGTCGTGTCGTGTCGTGTCGTCCGATGAAGAAACGGCCATTGGTCGTAAACTGAGAAGCCGTCGAGTATCGATAACTTTCTTAAGAACATATTTCGACAATTCTTAAAAATAAGACACCGAAATCTTAATAATTTCCTGTCGGTTATTTTTAAAACTAAATGTGTCACTAAATGTCTTAATCTTAAACCATCCATTTAAAAAAAAACAGCAAATATAAAGCAAAATTAAACTTTTTTAAACATTATATTTTTTATTTATTTCTTAAGTTAGTTAATATTACAATTTGTATATTAACTAGTATTTAACACTTTATATTTTTAAATCTGTTACTAATATACTATCCATAATAATCTATATATTTACATTTACATCTAATCTAATCTATGGTACAATCTATAATTAATAATATATCTTATGCTCTACAATTCTATACTATTTTACTCCCTTTACTGGTGGCGTCTGCTTGCCGGCTTGCCGTCGAAAAAACTTTGGATCGATTTTTGACCCTTTTCCCGTGATCCAATCGAGCTGAAACTTTGCAAGCAGACCCGTGGCAACGATCAAGAAGATCCATCAAATTTTAGTTAAAAATAATAATAATTATAATACAATTTTGAATTTTTCAAATTTTTAAATTTTTTTCAAATTGGAATCATTACAAAAGTTTGATTACTAGCTACGCGGCCCGATAACGTCGCGGAATATTTTCTAAATTTGAATTACTCCGTCGGTATACATAAAAGGTACTTCACTACGAATTTCGAAAATCTAAAGTGACTGACAAATGTTTTTAGAATTTAATCTTCAAAGCATGAAGTTCAAAACATCTGACATTTTATAAATATATTAAATTACTGTAAGTTTGGTGTTATCTTATATGTTTTAATTCGTCTTTAATTGTTGTTATATTTTACAAAGAAAGGGAGTATAATAAAAACTTGGTTTTTATGGGTTACTTTTTTACTTCCTTTCTTTTAACTCGTGGCGTCTGCTTGCTTGCCGGCTTGCCGTCGAAAAAACTATTTGACCATTTTCCCGTGATCCAATCGAGCTGATACTTTGCAAGCAGACTCGTCGCGACGATCAAGAAGATCTATCAAATTTTCGTTAAAAAATAATAATAATTATAGTATAATTTTAGATTTTTCAAATTTTTAATAGATTTTTCTAATTGGAATCATTACAAAAGTTTGATTATTAGAAACGGCGGCTCGATAACGTCGCAGAATATTTTCTAAATTTGAATTACTCCGTCAGTATACATAATAGGTACTTCACTACGAATTTCGAAAATCTAAATTGACTGACAAATGTTTTTAGAATTTAATATTCAAAGCATGAAGTGTCTTGTCAAAGCTCAAAACATCTGACATTTTTAGAAATATATTAAATTACTGTAAGTTTAGTGTTATGATGTATGTTTTAATTCGTCTTTAATTGTTGTTTTATTTTACAAAGAAAGGGAGTATAGTAAAAACTTGGTTTTTATGGCTTAGTTTTTTTACAATAATTATTACATTTTTTTTAAATTTATTCATCTTATTTATAATTCACGTTTTCTGGCATCTCATCGTATATTTTAACACCTCTGTACATCAGACAATTCTGTGTATATACTTTTTTCTTATATGCTAATCTTATTCTATTCCTATTTCTGGTTTTATATGTATGTATATCACTATTTTCAATAATTTTGTTCAAAAAATATTTTATGTATAAATATGAGAACGTTATAAATAAGCATTTTTTAAAATTTCCATCCAGTTGAGTGCTTTTCTCATTTCTTCAATTCTGGTATATTTACTTTTTTTAATATGATTTTCATTGCCCTGTTTTGCATCACATTATAGAGTAAATTTGATAGCTTAAGGGCCTGTTGTTTCAAGTTGGATTAAAGTAAGCGTTCTTTTAAAGCATAGATTTTTACGTTCTCCACCAATCAGACGATCCGTTTTCGTAAAAATCTATGCTTTAATCGACCGCTTACTTTGATCGAACTTGAAACAGCAGGGCCTAAGACAGTCAAACGAAAATTGATATTTTCAGATCCGACAGTATACTCGTATGTAGAGACCGTTTATATGTTTGATTAAGAATTTGTGGCTGATTTGTTCAACAATTAGATTCTATTCTTGATAAACGAAAAACAAATTTGTTGCTTAATTTTGATATAGTTAGGTTTGTTAATAATCTTTATATTGATTTGGTTGACACTTGTTTAAATAATTATATTTATAACCTACAAAAATATAGTTTTGTTGCATAATATTATGCATGTAATGAAGGTTATATAAATTACGTAGGTACTTTGTGGGATTATATTAATAATATAGGTAGAGGAGATTAAACTTGTGTGCGACGATGATTATAAATTTTTAAAATTTTTAAAATCATTACAATATAACATAACATTCAGAACGGTAAAAAAGTACTGCGCTAATAATAATACATTTGTTTAGTTTAATAAGTGCCTAAATTTTAATAAATAACTCGTATTGTACTTTACTGCATATTTTCATTTTTATTCTTATTTTCTATTTACTTATAGCCTTAATCCCACAATCCCGGGTTTGGAAAAATGCTCCGGGATTATAATCCTTAAGTTTAGTCCAAAGTAAAGAAGTTTGTCAAAATTCATTTCATAAACTAGCGCATAATTAACTGCAATAATCGTAACTTGTAAATTATGAAACAAAAATATCTTAAGTGAAAGTGACTTGTAAAATTATTAAACTTACGCAATATAAGTAAGAATGCCTTGAATTTAATCGATTCACCATAAACATTTCCACGGATCTGTAGAGTGTTGACGGTCGGCACATTCCACTCCGCGGTGCGAAATCTTATTTCGATCAGTCACATGGCAAAGTCCTAATTTCAAATTTCGAAAATAGTTTGGAGAAAGCGGCGTGCGAGCAACTTCAGGATTTTATAATGCCCGGGCAATAGACCTCATTTATGTGTCTAATGTCCAAAGTTATCTTATCAAATGTTTTTCATAACGTTTTCCAAACAATGTCTATTATAAATCTATTTTATGTCAGCGATAGCGGAAAACGTTTTCTTTCTCCGATATTTTCTTTCAGGGAACCGGATGTAGGGAGGGAAAAAATGTTTTTGGAGTGAAATAATTTTATTTAAAATTTTGAATAAAGTTTCCCTAATGTACTTTACTTTTTTACTTTAGACTGAAAGTTTGACTTGAAAATTAAAAAAAATAGATTTATTTTTATTTTTCTTACAGCTCGAAGTTCTAAATATAATTTGAGTCAACACTCATTTAAAAATTCTAAAAATATTCCAGGAATTTCTAGCGTGGGAAGCGAATTTTTAAACGAATTAAATTATTTTTTTAACGAATTTAATTATATTTTTCTCGAAACTCTTTTTCAGACTTTTGGAAATGATCTCACAAAATATGAGACTAATTTTGTTCAAATTTTGAACACATCATACCAATTAAATTATCGAGGTTGTAACGTAAGATTTTTTGATAAGATGTGCCGTTTGATTATTATGAATTTTTGACGTATATTCTATTAGGAAAAAATTTAAACTATTTTCAAATTGATCCCTTTTGCATAAAAAAATCTTTTTTTCGATACGCTACATCACAGACATTACATCATTTAACAAGAAAAAAATAAACTTTTTTCATGTTTATTTGCCGCGTCACAGAGAAGGACCTTTGCGGGACTGCACGTAGCTCCGCCATTTTAAAACTTTAAAAATAATTTGTTAATTTATTAATATTAACCAAAGCCCCCCCAATATTGATAATGATAATAAAAAAATTTATAAGTGCAATAACTACGTCCAATTTTTTTAGGAAAAATTTGGGACGTCGAATAATTTTTGACTCTGATAGATGGTTCTAGTGTAGGTAGTAAAACAATTATTTCATTTCTTGATGAGAAGTAAGTAATATATTTTTATTTACAATGAAACCACATTTTATTGTAAAGTTGTAATATTAGAACACAATTCTATGTACTAGCTGTTTAAAACAAATTAGAATAATCAATTAGAAAGATTTACAGAAAAATCCATCTTTTGCCACAAAAAATTAATAATAGATGCATCATTTACAGAAGATTGTATACGACTAATTTTTTGTAATTTTAAAGAGTTTCATAAAATGAAATTGGTATCCAAGTTCCCCGACAAGGTAAAGTTCCAGATTCGTATCCAAATAAATTTGGGTGGATTTTTTCTGTATCTTTTTAATTGATTTGACTAATTTGTTTTTATTAAATAACACGTTAAAACACACATACATAATGTAAAAGTTGCAGCCCGTGCCGAAAGAGCCTTTTTGTATTGCCTCTGAAGTATCCGAATAAGGTAGTAGAATTTCTTTCTTTAAAACACAACCTGAAATTCGAAAGTCGAGTTACGGCTGCAGATTTACAGGCTAATATTTTTTTAATCTACGCCCACCCACGGGAAATTACCCTTCTGAATAATAAACAACCTTTTAAAAAACGGTATAAAAAATATCAAATTCCGCGCGCTAGAAAAAATAATCACATTTGGAAATTATATACAGATTTTCCTAAATTAATAATTTACACCATGAAGCAGCGGCGGGTCGTGCTTTGAAAATATATTACTATGCTTCGGGGGTATGGTTGATTCGTGAATTATTAATTATATTATTATTAAAGACGGATGGCCCGTGCATTTATATTTGTTATAGATTGAGACCATTCTCAATTTTTTTATTAATATCGACAGTCTGTCTATTCAGAGTCACTGTATTTCTTTCAAAAATAATCTGCCCTATTCTGAAAATAATAATATTGTTATTAGATTATTGTTACCTCAATACTCAAAAATAAGGAAACGTCAAGACATCTGCTGAAAAACATTAGCTTTATTTTAATATTTTAATTCTTTGGATGAAGAAATTAGTAGATATATGTGAAACAAACTGAGCTCTATCAACTTTTAAAAACAATTATAGTATTTATTTCATATAATATTCATCAAAAACTTATGTTTCGAAAAATCTCCACATTGCATTGACTGGTTCGTGTTAAGATATAAGTGTCGCTTCAACATTAAATAAACAGGTATTTTTAAAGAATACTCAGACATCTTGGAGGTCTGACAACAATCCATGCATGTGTAACAAAATATTGATGTGCTTACCTATTTTAATTTAAAATGATTTATATGTCACTACTGAACAACTGTTGGGCGTTGAAATGTGATATTCCACCATTGTATACGTAGATATAAAAACATAGGATGCAATTTCTGCTTCCTGTCTTGGATTTTTAAAGACAAGTATTTATGAATCTTTATACTCTACTTTCTTCTTACTCAACATATCACACTAATTAACCATATAGTTTTACGATTATTTTCCAAAGGGCTCATCTAAAATTGCAAAAGTCTTTAATGAAAATTAATTGAGTAATTACACGGGCATAAATAAATACGTTCCGTCTGTCTTTGTGGGTTGGTATAACAATCACAAAAATAAGAATATCGTTATTTTTAGAATATGTCGGATTATATCCCGAAGGCCATGAAACACTTGACGTGAATAAATCCTTGCAATCAGTTCCAAGAATGTTGCGCAAGTTCAAAAATCTGACCATCATAAAAATATAATATCAGACTTTGAGCGATTCTATTTCAG
Source organism: Agrypnia vestita (assembly GCA_016648135.1). NCBI lineage: Eukaryota > Metazoa > Arthropoda > Insecta > Trichoptera > Phryganeidae > Agrypnia > Agrypnia vestita. The sequence goes on along the minus strand of JADDOH010002013.1, from coordinate 61,402 downwards.
AAAGATCGAGGACAGATGAGAGAATCCTTTAGATCCTCCACTCCACGCATTTTTAGTTTCAATAGTCGTAGGTCATTTTGATATTTATTTTTAACATTTTAACACGACGTGGGTAAGTACCGATCTAAGTAGATCGACGTACATTTTCCCAAAAATTTCTCCAGATATTTTTAAAGCATCTTACTAAAACGGTATTACATAAAAAACATGTAATAGAGTTAAAGTAAACGTGTGTCAATGTAGGATCTTGAATATGGGATATATTAATTGTAATATTTACCCAAATCTAAACGGAAAGTGGACTTAAAAACAGATAAGAAAGAATAAATGTAACAGAGTTTGGGATTTCCAACAGTAAATTAGATTGCGAACGAGCTTCAGTAGAAAGATGTTGTCTTACATTTATTTGCATGTTATCAATGGCCTTGGTCCTGTCAGGGAGGATCTTGTAGCTCTCGAGGAAGGTGTTGTTAAGGTTGGCCTGCAGCTCACCGGCCACCTGCACCTCGTACACGTAGGCCAACACTCCCACCGTCGCCTCCAGCACGAATATCAGCAACAGGTAGTAGGTGTACTGAAAGCAGAGAGATGTCTTATGAGTGATGGCTTCCAATGAATTATTTTTAAATTATTGACGGATTTGGCGTAAAGATTGCAGATATTATTCATGATGATCATTAAATTGGGTGAAAAACATTAACCTTTTTCCCCTACGTGAGTTTAATAATAATTTTATACTCTATTACTTAAGGTTGCACATCCACTGCAAATGCATATTTCGGCGTTTTTTTTTTTTTTTACGAAAATGAGTGTTTTTATTATTTATTTATATCAGAATGTATATGCTAGACTGCAATTTTATAGAACAATAACTTATATAGAACCTTTATTCTTATATAAAAGTAATTAACCGAACATTATTTACAATAATTAAGAAAAAATAAGCATTAATCTACAGGCCAAGGCCAAAAAATTCGTTTTTAGTGTTTTGGCGAGATCAATTTTTACTTAATGTTTATATGTACGCAAATATGTTTTCTTATGAGTTAAAGCTAGCATTATGATGGATAAATTTTTTTTAAGTATTACACTGACTACTTTCAAATATATAATTTTAACATTGATTAAGTGGAAATTTTGAAACTAGGGTTAAAGAACTCATCAAAGCTTTAACTAGCAATGTTGAGTCGGATTTTGCAAAATATTTATAATAGAATATGACCATACATTTAATATTAATACAGGTTTAAAATTTTTACACACTAGTTATAAGATCGCACAAATAAATAATCTAGAAATACTTGAAATAAGAAAAAGTGTTAATTTTAATTCAAATATAATAAATAGTCAGACAAAATTTGTAAACGACCCACTATTGAATATTTTTCCGCTTAAGATTCCAACCTCTTCCGTTGATATTCCATAATTAACACCTCTGACCCCCTTCTCCTCACCCTCCTCATCGCCAAAACACACTTGCAGAGTTTATCTTTTTCAATTTTAGTACACAAACAATCTTGAAGAAGAGAACATTGTTCTCGAAACATGTAGATTTTATATCTTACTAGCTGTCCTTACTCAGCGTTGCACGGGTTAAGTTTGAAATACATTTGTGAGGGTAAACAAAGGTTCGATTCGAATGGTATAGATTTGCATCGAAAATATATAAGCGGAGGGGAAGGGTTAAAAGAATAGGGGGTAAGTGTCGCATATGTTACCCGCCGGGTCCAAAAGACTAATAATTTTCCCAATTTTGAGTCCGATCGGACGAAAGGTACAGATTTACCTAGAAAATATATCAGGGGAGGGAAGGGTTAAAGGAATGGGGAGAAATGTCACACATATTTCCCGCCAAATCCTTAAGAATAAGTTTCCAAATTTTGAGTCCGATCGGTCAAACGGTAATGATTTTCATCGAAAATATATCATGGCGAGGGGAATGGGTACGAGAATAGGGAGAAAATGTTGCCTATGTTACCCGCCGAGTCCTAAAGAATAAGTTTACAAATTTTGAGTCCGATCGGTCAAATGGTACATATTTGCATCGAAAATATGTCAGGGGGAGGGGAAGGGGTATGAAAATAGAGAGGAAATATTGCCTATGTTACCCACCGTGTCTTAAAGAAAAAGTTTCCAAATTTTCATTCCGATCGGTCAAACGGTACAGATTTGCATCGGAAATATGTCAGGGGGAGGGGAAGGAGCATGAAAATAGGGAGGAAATGTCGCCAATGTTACCCGCTGAGTCCTAAAGAATAAGTTTCCAAATTTTGAGTCCGATCGGTCAAACGGTACAGATTTGCATCGAAATAAGTCAGAGGGAGGGGAAGGGGTATGGGAATAGGGAGGAAATGTCGCCTATGTTATGTTATGTTACCCTACGTTACGTTACGCCTATAGGATGTTACCCGCCGAATCCTAAAGGATAAGTTTCCAAATTTTGAGTCCGATCGGTTAAACGGTACAGATTTGCATCGAAAATATGTCAGGGGGAGGGGAAGGAGTATGAGAATAGGGAGGAAATGTTGCCTATGTTACTCGCCGGGTCCTAAAGCATAATTGCATAACATATAATATTTGAATCGAATCGGACAAACAGTGTGGATTTGTATAGAGAACAGACAGACAGACATTGAGTTTTATAGGGTGGTATTTAAAGGGTGGTATTTAAAGTGGTGAAAACAAAGTGATTTGTATTTTATTTTAATAATAATGTCACCACACAGTTCAAACCTTCATTCAGAAGAAAAAATATTCTTCGAATAATTAAATACAAATATTTAATTGATTAGGTACTCATAAAATGACCTGCAATTACTAATGTGCAGGTAGTTGTAATAATGGGAGAAGAGTTAATGAAAGTGTGTTCTTTATATTCTAGACAATATTCCAGGAGAATAATGGAAAGAGTATGGGGAAGTGGGACATAAATGGCTGTACAACCTTTATAATAAAATATTGACTGGAGAACCAATGCCAAAAAGCTTTAGGAAGAGTTATTTTCTTCCATTTTACAAAAATAAGGGAGACTCTAAGAATTGCGACAATTATAGAGGGATAAATTTTATGTCTCACACCATGAAAATATATGAGAGAGTTATCAACACACGAATTAGGAATATTGTAAAAATACACGACGATGAATACGGCTTTGTGTCGGGAAAATCCATAATAGATGCTATTCAAACAGTCCGAATCTTCTTCTTCTTCTTCTTTTATTAGATCCTTGATCTGTATTGATAGGTCAGTCCTGGTCTTGTGACGAGGATGTCCAGCTATCTCTCGCGCCCCTCTGGAATCCCGCTCATCACGGGTCTGGGAAGTCTTGTGTGGAAATTTTTCAACATTATCCTTCCAGAAATGTCTTCTCTGTCTGCTCCATCTTACAATGTCCTATATGTCGCAGGTTCTGCGGATTTACGAATTGGGTACTCTGTCTCAAATTTAAAGTTAGAAAAGTATTGAGATGCAAAAAAAGACTTACACATCGTATTTATAGACTTGGAAAAAGTTTCCAATAAATGTGGGGGTACACCAAGGATCGATCCGCAGCCCAATGTTATTCATAATAGTCATGAATTATTTAATAATTCAAGAAATGAATAGTATTCTCGAGATTAGGCTTTTTGCAGATGATGTAGTACTGATAATTATTATGACTTACAGAACAACCTGGAAAGTTGGAGAAAGATCCTGGGGGATAATTGCCTAAAAATTTATCAGGAAAAAGACTGAATATCTGTATTTGCCATTTGAAGACACAAATGCTGTAACTGCTTCGATGCAACTGGATTGGGAAACATTAGCCAACTGTGACTAATTTAAGTATCTGGGCTCTCTCATTCACAGAGACGGAGGATACGCAGCGGATGTCGACCATCGAATAGGCGTGGGATGGATGAAATTTAAATCCGTAACAGAAATCTTGTGTAACCCGAAAATGCCTATAAACTTAAAGGAAAGGTATACCAGACAATTCTTAGACCCGCGATATTGTATGGCTCCGAATGCTGGACTATGTACATCTCCTACTCTAGGCAACTTGAAAAAGTAGAAATGCGAATGCTTAGATGGTCGGCAGGAGTAACATTAAAAGATAGGATTAAAAGTCCACGCATTCGTGGTAACCTGGGTGTCATGGACATAAACAGTAAGCTGGAGGAGCGACAGTTGAGACGGTATGGGCACATAAGACGAAGACCACCAGACCACACAGTGAAGCAGGTAAATCTATAAAGCTTCGTCGATAGTCATCCAGAAGAAGACCAAATAACTCCTGGATGACTCAATTCTCCAAAATATTACAGAGAAACGGCATGGATGAAAGCGATACCCAGAACCGAAGAAGATATAACCTGAGAACGAGAAGAGCCGACCCCAAGAGCCTACCTAAGCAGTGAGTTGGAACAGTGCAAGGAAGCAGTTAATGAAAGTATCTTCTGTGTGTAGTTTTCTGGGATATTTTGCCGCGCTTATCTGACCTCCTGGCCTATACGATATACGTCGCAGAATATTCCAGAAACATACACACAGAAGATTCTGAACGGCCGTGAAAACATGATAACATTTTCAATGAAAGTAATTTGGTTAAGCAAAAAAATACCCGAGTTCAAATTTCATATAATTTTTAAACATTAAAAATTACTCATTTTATACGTTTACGCGCGACAGGATGGAGAAGTTTAATGGTACACGAAAGAAAAAAAAGAATTGCGGTTCGCAATTTCAGAAAAATTATTACTAGTTAGACAACGACGATGCTCTTTTAGTCTACTGTCGAGATTTCTAGAAGTTTGACCGATGCATTTACTATTACAATCTCCGCAAGAAATTTAGTGCTTTCCGCTTTTTTCTAAATTATCTATTTTTAACTTTGAATTGAGGAGTTATGCTATTAGGGTAACATGCGGGTCATTAGAGGGACTCATATTGGGGGGAGAAATTAAGTTATTTTAGTAGATATTTAAAATTTGCAAATTATCCACTTGTTCCTGGTTCCACTCAATGCAAACAATACATATTTATACTTTATTTATAATTATATGAACATCTCCTAACTTTCCCGTCCAACCTGCATTACATGAGGCTCATAAATGGTAATAGAAATTTGCCACAAGTGTCTACGTACAAAGGTGTTAATAAAATGTCGAAATAATGCTTGTCCCGAACAATGCGGAAAAATGTGGTCCCGAACAATTGCCATTGTTAGTTTTCCTCTTAACTCAAAATTACAATAAGTAACAGAAAAATATTTAGGAGTATGTATTTTAAATCTTCAAACTCGCGTATTATTATAAAATACGACCGGCGCTAGAAAGAGAGGGCGTCCTCGGAAGTCTCGCTACGACCAGGTTAACCAGATTCTGGATGATGGCTTGCATGCGAAGAGCATGAATGTTGAGTGTTGTGTGTCAGGACAGAAGAGTGTGGCGTTCCATCCATCATCTGCGTACCCCCGCGTGAATCAGCATGATGGTGAGTAAGTTAGTCACATGTTTTCATTGATTTAAAAATTGAGCGCGCTTATTTGAGATTATTTAAATGGCTAAAATAAACTTCACTCCTTGAAATATGTAATTGAAACAACGCTATAAAATATGTATAGCTTAATGTGAAAGCTCGAATAATGAATTCCAGGAAAGGATGGAACTCCGGGCATATTTCTTGTTGACTTCATTATTTAAACATACATAATGTAAGCCCTGCGAGTAGATGCCGAAATCTCGATTTGTTGGAAACAAAGAAATTTCAGCGATGTAATGTTCCGGAGCAACCAGTCCCGTCCCAAGTCATAAAGGATTCATAAAAGTTATAGATATATTTCTGTGATGGCGTGGCGTATTATTCGGCATTTTCGTAATATACGACAAAATAAAATCTGGAAAATAAACGATATCCGTCATTCACTTTGACACGAGCCTTTTTTGTTTGGTGCGTTAGATTCTCGGGTTATCGCAGTTAACGAGAATTTTCTTTGAAAGTATTTTCAATCTCTATGCGGGCCGATTTCTTGAAATACGTTTATTTTTACTACATCTATTTTGTGACGTCATTGCGGATCTGTCTCGTAAAATTCTCGCGGATATATTTCGAGAATGTTTTTTGCCCATCGGTTATCTCTGCTTCTTGAAATATGCCCCGCCCATAACTGATAAAATTGACAATAATGTCCATCATACGGTCTAGCCCACGTTTCTTTTCGTATGACTTCTATTGATTCAAGGCGTACTTCTTTTAATCGTAAACAATGTTCTCTAGAGCTACTGAATTAATACATATAAGGATTGAAGGAACGAGGGAATAAATACCCAACAGGTGAAAATAGGTCATAATACATTGATTTGCTCGTTAAACTGTATTTTTAATCAATATATTCATCAAACCCGAGTTTCCCTACCCGCCAAGTTTTCTTCACAATCAGCCACTACCACCCCCTGGTGGTTATGGTGGTAGATAGCCCTTGGTGTCACATCGAAAGTATGCGAGTTTGGTAGGGGAAGCTGAGCGTGGGTGGGAGTGGGTGACGAGAATGTACCTTCTAGTACATTGTTTTGTTATGGGAAGGCCGCAAATGCTTCAGATTGTTTCAAAATGGGCCCGCCGACTATGTCTGTGAGTCTAGAAGGTTCCACAACGTTCGACAAAGCTCTAGAAAGTTCTAGAAGGAAAGCTTTCTGGACCATTCTTGAAAATTCTACGAGGTTCTAAACTGAGTGGCGGAGTGTGTTGGTGAGTCCAGAAGAACCCAAAAAGTTCGATAAAGCTGTAGAGAGTTCTGGAAGGAGAACTTTCTAGAAGATTTCCGAAATTTCTATATGGTTCCAAACTGAATGGTGGAGTGTATCGGTGAATCTAGAAGGTTCGAGAACGTACGATAAAGCTCTAAAAAGTTCTGGAAGCAGAACGTTCTAGAACATTCCCTAATGTTCTATAAGGTTCCAAACTGAGTGGCAGAGTGTGTTGGTGAATCTAGAAGATTCCAGAACTATCGATAAAGTTTTAGAAATTTCTGGAAGGATAACGTTCTTGAAGATTTTCGAAAGTTTCCCGAAAGTTCTCTATCGTTCCAAACAGTGTGTTGAGTGTGGCTGTGAGTCCAGAATGTTACGTAATGTTCGATAAAACTCTAGAGAGTTCTTGAATTTTACCGAAAGTTCAATAAGGTTCTAAATTGAGTGGAGGAAGGAGAAAGTTCAAGAAGGTTCTTTAGAACCTTCTTGAACTTTCTCCTTCAATTCTCCTTCTTTGGAACCTTTTAAGGTTCCAAACTGAATGGCGGAGTGTGTCAGTGAGTCTAGAAGGTTCCAGGATGTTCGATAAAGCTCTAGAAATTTCTGGAAGGACAACCTTCTATAAGGTTCTCATAAGGTTCTATATGGTTCCAAATAGAGTGGCGGAGTACGTCGGTGAGTTTAGAAGGTTCCAGAACGTTCATGAAGATTCTCAAATGCTTCAGAAGGTTCTGGAAGGAGAAAGTTCAAGAAGGCTCTATAACGTTCCAAACTGTGTTTATCGGTGAGTCTAAAAGGTTCCAGAAAATTTAGAGAAGTTTCCGGAATGCTCTAGAAAGTTCTGGATGGAGAAAGTTTCAGAAAAATCTATAAGGTTCAAACTAAGTGGCGGAGTGTGTTGGTGAGTCTAGAAGGTTCGGGAAAGTTCTATAAGGTTTGTGAAACCTCTAGAAGATTTTTATATGAAATAATACGCCAAAAAGTCAACAGATGGCATTTAAAGGTCAGTTTCACAAAAAAGTGACATTCATTGTTTTTCCCGAGGAGTCTTCATATTCGAACAAAAATATAATTTTTGAACGTTTATTTTTTTTTACTTTCACTATTACTTTTGTATTCAATAATATCTACTTGTTTTTACCATCCATATTTTATATTTATATATACAATTAATTGATTAATTTTATAGTTTTATAGTAGGTATTATGTTTTATATTTATAGTATTTTGTTCTCACTCTATTGTAAGCTGCTCATCTCGGCACAGGCTTATTCTTATTCTTTTTCTAAACAACATGTATTTAAAAATATAGGTATTAGTTTGAGACTTATGTAGGGTGTAACAGAGCTAGTCCACAATTATTTTTATTTTTGTTTCCTCCTGAAATCGTCCGGAAATGACTAAACGTGTGTACGTATGCATTTCATGTCCATGTGAGGAGACTCATTGTATGCTTCCCCGGCACGGATGGCTTGGGTTCATTTTATATTCAGCAGTTCTGCTTGAGCTTTAGCCAGTCAACTTAAGCTTGATCCAAATTCTTCCGGAGACTGAAACATGGTCATTATGTACGAGTAATTTGCAAATCTTCGGTGCTTTTAGGATTCTAAAGGCGTGTGTTATTAAATACTAGACAGATATTTACTATTATATAAAATAACATGAGCCTTTCTGTCATTATTGGACTTCCGTATACGGTGGAAATTCAAATAATAACTCTATAACTACATAATAATATTTTAATTGCATTAAACATTTGATGCAAGGCACTAGGATTCTTATCTATATTATATATAATAATATTTGGATTTCGCAAATAACCCTGTCAAATAACCCTGTCAAAGTAAAAATAAAAGCCTTCACCAAATAACCAATTTCCATGCAGGACTATATTTTAAAATAAGGTTAATCTTTGAAATGCAAAATAAATGTCACAGTTGTAAAGCACTTTTACTAATATTTTGAATATGTAAAAATATTTTGGATTCATTATACAGTTGGAAGTATTTTAAAGGAGGTGTTTCACGGTAGTAATAAAATCAGTAGTGCAGTCTAGAGAGCTTTGAGAGAAAATTCCTTTTCTTGTTTAGGTATGCCAACTTTCCTTAAGAACTTTTATCTTTAACTGGGCAAAAGGGAGATATTTCTGGTCGGGTATATTTATAAATTGTCGGGCATCTATTGAATATTACACTTTAAAAATCTTAAAGAAAAAGATGCTTTCAATAATAATTAGTATTTTTGCAAATAATAATGATGCTAAACTTTCCCGTTTTTTTTAAATGGTAGTAAACATAAGTTTAGGTACAAATATGGTTAATTGGATATAGGGCTTTAATACCTATATTATTATAAATATGAATAAAATTAATGTTTTTTTATGTAAAATTGTTTGAAAAGATACAATTCTGTCTCGTTTTTTGTAATATAATAAATAAGTTGCAATATAATCTTTGTAATTTTCACTAATGAATTTAAATATATATATCGGGGTGCTCGGGTAAGTGTTATAGCTGTATATGTCTGTATATATTATATTAACTAGAAAAAAACCATCGATTACGACGTGTGAACCCATTCATTAAAGGACTATCGATTAAATATGATAATACGTCTTTGTATTTCATAGAAATATTTGTATAATTATTTTATATTATATTGTGCAAGGTCTTATGCGCTAGCTTTGAATTCTTCTATGTCTTTTGAGCATTGTTTAAGCTTAAATGCATAAGCAATTCTTTATGCTGGAATCAACAAAATGGTTAATTTTTGTGAAATGTCAACAGCTCAAAGTTTGTTTAAAAATAAATATGAATAGTTTAAGAGGACACATCGGAGGTAGGTATAGTTAAAGTATGTAGGTAAGTAGTATTTGGGTACGGTATTTAATCCCTTTTATTGGGGTGGACCTCTATGGCTATAAATACTATAACCTGATGAGTATATTTTGATTAATTTTAATTTTGTCCATCTTTAAGGTTAAGCTCAATAAATTTTTGTCCTCTAGGGTGCTGTCACCCTTATACGAAGACAGGGGGTGATATTCCCTTAGAAAACTTAATAGAAGAGTCCGTAAGTAACGCTCATTCGGACCGAAGGACCACCCTGGCCGACTAGGATTTATTATTCTCCAATGAGTAATTTTTCTTGCAGTAACTTTTCACCCGATTCATGGAAAATTGCGGCATATCTTATAATATGACTTGTGGTGGTTAATTTTTACAATTAAATTAATTTTATAACTGTTCGTACCCGGCGTTGCATGAGTTAAAGATCAGGTTGAAAATAAATTTGTTGGGTGAAGAAAGGTTCCGTTGTTTTGCAAATTTGTACATTATATCTTCCCTTCTACTCCCGTCCCACATTCCCCTCTACCCTCTCCATTCGCTATTAATGTATGTTAAAGTAAATTTTTAAATTCAGTGGAAAATTTTTAAGATTGTTTTGCTGTTAACTTTTCCCAGAACAAAATAAATAAATAAATAAACACACAAATACACACACTCACACAAACTCACTATTGGACATGTTTCTTCTTATTTTTTATCGATTGTATATATGTGTTTTCTTGTAATTGGCCCAAAACTCTGTACATCAATTATTGTTTTTTTTTCAAGATTGATTAATTATATGGCTGTAAGAAAACCAATAAATGAAAATAAAAAAATAAAAATAAAAACAAAGCCTCTAATTAAATCGATGTGTCCATTTAATCAAGGCTGGGATGGATATGATGTCTAGGGAAGAAATGTGGCCTATTTTTCCGTCGGGAATATGAATACAAAATTTGGGTCCAATTGGTGAAGCGGTGTAGATATGTACAGAAAATAGATCTGGGGAACGGGACGGGTTAGAGGGGGAAGAGGAAATGTCACCTATATTACCCGACTGGTTTTAAGGAAAAAGTATACAAAATTTGAGTCCAATCGGTTGAACGGTACAGATTTGCATCGAAAATACATCACGAGAGGGGAAGGGGTAAAAGAATAGGGGGAAATGTCGCCTATGTTAGCCGTCAAGTCCTAAATAATTAGGTTCCAAATTTTGAGTCCGATCGGTCAAATTTGCATCGAAAATATATGAGTGGAAGGGGAAGGGGTAAAATAAATAGGGGGGAAATGTCACCTTTGTTACCCGTCGGGTCCAGAAGAACAAGTTTCCATATTTTGAGTCCGATCGGTCAAACGGTACAGATTTGCATCGAAAATATAACAGGGGGAGGGGAAGGGGTAAAAGAATAGGGGGAAAATGTCGTCTATGTTACCCGCCGGGTCCTAAAGCATAAGTATCCAAAGTTTCAATCGAATCGGATAAACGGTATAGATTCGTATAGAGAACAGACAGACATTGAGTTTTATAGGTATAGATGATTCTCATTCGTTTGACGTAAGGTCACAATTGCACAGCAGTTTTTATTTTTTATTTTGTTAAAAGTGCTTCCACAGATTTCAATTTGTGATCTTATTTCTTGAGGTTCATCCCATATCTTGTAAAGCTAAATCCTTAAGTATTTGAATTTTTAAATTTCCTTTAAATCCTTTCAATTTTTGTTCTCGATGACCAGATTAGCAACAAAGTCTTTTCTTATTTATATATAATCATAAATATTTTTTTAACTTTGTTTATCCTCAAAGTGAATTTTTTGTTAAGTAAAATAGTGGAGTTTCTGCAATTTACTATCGGCATATCTTATATTATTAATAATTTAATCATTGAGTATTATATCAGATAATTGGAAGTGTATTTGTAACTTGTGTTGGAAGTATATTAGTTTATTTATTTACGACGTTGTGTTATTTAGAAATATTGCCAAGTCATACAAATATTTGTTTATACTGTTACATGTCGTGGCTTGGCCGAAATGAATGAAAACGTATTTCGTAATTTATACCTCGTAAATAAACCTTTATTATCGCTTCAATATTTTATTTGACGTTTAACATTCACTGGAATGTTCCATACTGTTTTTACACCAAAAGAATCGCTTCGCTTTTATTTCGCTTCTTCAGTAAGAATTTTTCTAAAATCTTCGCTTTCGAATGATCTGTTACTTCGTTATTTCATGACTGGGCGCACTGACACGTCGTTCTGCGCGCATGCGCCTTCGCTTGTTTTCGCCCGTCAAACGTTAACGGACAACTCGTTACAATACATAATGGCAAGTGGCCACTACATAATATATCGATTATTAGTCAGTATTCAATTGAATTACGAGTTTTTTTATGAAACCAAAATAATAGCTGTGATAGAAAAGTATTATTTTGGGCCTCAAAAATACAAATTAAAACGTAATTTAACTTTTTTTACTCCCTTTATATTAACTCGTGGCGTCCGCTTGCTTGCCGTCAACAAAAACTTTGGATTGATTTTAGACCCTTTTCCCGTGATCCAATCGGGCTGAAACTTGGCAAGTATACTCGTGGCGACGATCAAGAAGATCTATCAAATTTTTGTTAAATTTTTTAAATAATTATAGAATAATTTCGGATTTTTATAAATTTTATCGTTTTTTTCAAATTGGAATCATTAGAAAAGTTTGCTCACGGCGGCCCGATAACGTCGCGGTATATTTTCTAAATTTGAATTACTCCGTCGGTATGCATAATAGGTACTTCACTACGAGTGTCGAAAATCTAAATTGACTGACAAATGTTTTTAGAATTTAATCTTCAAAGCATGAAGTGTCTTATCAAAGCTCAAAACATCTGACATTTTAGAAATATATTAAATTACTGTAAGTTTAGAGTTGTTATAAGTTTTTATTCATCTTTAATTGTTGTTATATTTTACAAAGAAAGGGAGTATAATAAAAACTTGGTTTTTATGGGATACTTTTTTAAATCTTAAAACTATTTTTATTTAATTGTTCAGGCTCTATTGAACTTGGAACAAGGCAATCTAATTACGATTTTGGTAAATAATTTTAAACTCATAAAAATGTGGAAAATGACCGAAGAATTATCAAAATATACGATTTACACTTGGGAGCGCTGGGCTAAAGCTACTTTGGTCTTAGTAAACTCAGCCCTTGAAACGTTAATGCAATCTTAGTGAACATCGAAGATTCGACCCTCGGAGTGTTTAGTAAGATAACCCACCAAGTATATTATACCCCTTAGCCCTCCATCTATCACCACCCTTGTTTCATTACACTTTCAATCTTGTATATATTTTTAGTTAAATATCTTCACGGTTAGACGAGCAAACCCATTAAATTTGTTCCATCACTTTTGACATAAGTAGTTTTCTCTAAGCGCTTTTCCTATCGAAAAGTTTTTTTAATATAATGTTTGCATATAATAAACTTTATTTTACAATAAATATATTATTAACATTACCTAAAAGAGTATATTCTATAAGTATTCTGTGCTATTTTTCTATCACCTAACTTTAGATAAGCGAGTAAATTATTAAAGTGATTGTTTGTTTTTTCAAAATTATATGTCAATTTAACGCAGTCTAATGGGGAAATAGTAAGATGTGAAACTAAAAAAATAGACAATCGATATTCGATATATCAATTTTTTTAATTTTAATAAAATTTTGTAGACTTCTGATATCGATCCCGGTATCGGTAAAGTGAAAATAAAACACGAGGAAAAAGTGAGAATGTATAAAAATGTTACGAAGTTTTCTATCGCGCTGCTTGTGAGTTTTTGTGATAAATTATACTGGGGTACCCACCCTCTGAATAAACATATTCTACGTTAAAAATACACATGTCATAGTGAAAAAATAAGATATCTAATTAACGAAAAATGATGCATCGTTAGTATAGTGAAAAAAAATATGAAGTATACATTTACGACTGGGCACAAAATATGCATATTATTTATCGAACCATTAATAATTTGATTCATTCTCCGACAAAAATATTCTGACAATATATGTCGTTATTTAGTATGCATATATATATATATATATATATATATATATATATACATATCACAATTCAAATACATATATTAATCACCCATTCCGGATCAGTAGGCTGGACCCATTTTGAACCAGAAATACTTTTAGTAATTACACAACACATCGTACATTTTCTCTCATATTTGACATACTATTTATTAGCTTTCACGTCGTATTATAAAGGAGGCACATTTTCGTCGTCTAAGAGTTTTGTGAAGCTTTTCGGACAGGAAAATAAAATATAAATGCCATGAAATCATTAATCAGAAATCACATTATCTACTTAATTTTGTTGTCAGTCAAAACTTGCGTACATAGTAGTTAGTGGCCGCTATTTACTATTTTCTTGGCTTTCGCGCTACTGATGGACGTTATTTCCGATTTCATAATAGTAACGCTTTTTTTTGGAAAAAAAAGACACGAATTTTAATTGAAACTAACTAAAGGTTCTTGTCAAATCTTCTTTTATATATAAGAATAGTCGTCTTGTCGGCGTAATGCTTATATTTTATTATGTATAAAACAAATGTTTCTGCTCCGGAAGAAGCAGAAATTATTTGGATTTGCCTTGCCTCGTTTGATCTAGTAAGATTGTCTGACATGTTTAAAATAGAAATACACAAAGTACATATACATATCATGCATATTAATAATATATTTTTAAAATAAAGCTTTCATTTTAAATTAAAGTTATGTTTTACATATTATGTATTCGCTAATACTCGGCCATGTTTCGAAAATTGAAAGAAGTGAAAACATCAAAGAACTAAGTATAATGATAAAAAAACAACACGAGGCTTCGAGCAAAATTGGTCTCAATACGAATTATACAGGAAACAAAAAAATGAGACCAGAGAACGAAATCATCACAATCAATAACAATAATATTGAAATAGTAGATGAATATATATATCTGGGATACAAGACAATGGACAATGGACAAAGAAAACCAAACAGCAGAATTGCCAAGACGAATAGCAATGAGCTGGGTTGCTTTTGGCAAACGCAAACATATTTTTGAAGACAAAGAGATCCCGATTAGCTTAAATAGAAGAACCTTTGAATCGTGCATATTGCCAGTGATGTGTGGAGTGGAGACGATGGCCCTTACAAAGAAAGGTGTAGAAAAGCTCAAATGCACACAACGATCCATGGAAAGATCCATGCTAGGCGTAAGCCTAAGAGATTAATTGGAAATAATGAAATTAGGCGCAGAACTAGAGTAGTGGATATTATGGATCGTGTAGCGAAGCTAAAATGGCGATGGGCGGGGCATGTAAAAATGTAGGATGCGACAAGCTGGACTCTCAGAGTTCTGAAGTGGGGACCTTGGGAGAATAAAAGAGGCGTCGTAAGGCCTTAAAAAAGATGGGCTGACGATATAGCCATAGTGGGGGGAAGAAATGGCTACAACTAGAATATAGTATATAACAGATAAATAATATAATAAAATAAAGAATATAACAAGGAAGGAAGAAAGGATACGGGAGAGGCCTGTATCCAGCAGGGGAGAGATGGAGGCTGAAGAAAAAGAAGAAGATTCCGAAAATAGCAATATTGGGATCCTAAGATTGTCATCCCAGTGTTTAATAGACGAGAAAAAAAAAACGAGACGAGGTATACGTCGATGTTTATTTCTTTAGTTTCTACTTGAGAGAGAGAGAGAGAGAGAGAGAAAGAGAGAGAGAGAGAGAGAGAGAGAGAGAGAGAGAGAAATACAAGTCATAATGCTGTGGGAGATGAAATTAATAACAGCATATGAAATAATCTTTTTTCAATACGCTTCAAATACAGCATTAGTACTTATTTCATGTGATTTTAGTCGAAACATGAGAATTGTGAGGTTACGTTTGCGATAGGTACTTCGGTAATCCATTTGAAACTCTGTCAAACCAGACCGCCAGGTGATCGAAGAAATCAATCCCTTTATCTAAAGGCATTGCAGACATCGGACACTGCAAATAAAGGCATTGTCTTTAAGAGAGATATGTGAAAACATACAAATCGACGAACACCGACGTATATCTACGTCTCGTTGTATCTTTACTTTTAGTCTTGTCTATTAAGTGTTGAGATAACGACCTTAAAATTCCAATATTGCTATTTTCGGAATACGGTCGATAAATTGATAACAGAATAATAAACACGTAGAACGGCTTAAATGATCAATTATACAATTATTTCAACATCAACAAGTATCAAAATCAGATTACAAAAGAGACCACCGTAGAAAGCTTTTTAGTTCTTGAAAAAAAATGTGAAAAATATATTAAATTTTAAATTATTTTGGAGAAATTTCAAACTATTCCTTATGAGCAAATTATTCGTATCATCTTAAATAATAAACATCTTAGTGATTTATCGAAGTACATCATAAATAAACACCAGGAATCATACTTAATCACAAAAATATTTTCTTAAGTTCAAACAGAAATTCTTAACGGAACGTAAATACATTTTGTATCACTTAGTGGCAATAAAAATAACGAAGCATTCGATTACGGACGTCTCAAGTAGATTTTCCTGTTTAACTTGGAAATTATCCTGACTCTAAGTTTTAATTGCGTCTCGGGTTTCGAGATATTTCTATGGGAAGATGAAACAGATACCTACACCTACCTACCAGAACATGGAAGGAATTTGTTTATTTTTCATACATTATGTAATCATTTACTCTTCAGAAAATTTATTCCTAGTCACTTAATAGATAAATCAATGCATATTAAAATAGTAGCTACATTCAGTAGAGTAGTTATTCTAAGGGCAGGCCGGGAGCTCGGCCACCGGGGGCCCGTAATCGCTGAATAAGTTCAACAATCGCACAAGCACAAGTACATCGTAGACTTCAAAACCTTAGTTTAAAGTAACGAATAAATAAATAGGAATATTTTTTTATGTTTACAGTGTTAGCTTTGCGGTTGGACATAAACTTTAATTTTAAAAAACATAAATTATAAAAAATAACAAACTTTTAATGAACCATTTAACCAAATGATTATTTTAAGGTCGACTGGCTTTGATACCACTATATTTTCGTTGGCGGACGTACAATAACTGATCCATAAAATGAAATATGCGAAGAAAATAATTGTGGCCCAATAATTTGTTTCTGCGCCACCGAGACAAATAATATTGACTTTTTGTTTAAATAGAGATGCGAACAGGGAATGCGCGTCACATCAGTATTCTTACTATTTTCAAAATAAGCTAAGCGCTTATGCTATGAAATTATTGGATTGTTGCATTACAAGCTTATTGGCGTATCATTGATTTTTCTGACGTTTTGTTTCTTAAATGATCTCAGAGATGTCATCGACATTATAATGATATTTTTTGGTGTTGGACTCAAGCTTTTTTTGTGAAATTTTAAACACTTCGGGAAATAAAATTCACATCTGCGTCACATTGCGCTTTTGACCTCCGAAACTTATGCAGCGCGCGGAGCATATACTTCAGATGATTTAATGTGCACAAAGTGGTTCTGGACAGGGAAATGTTAATGTCAAATATGCATCTCCCCCGGACGGCCTGTCACCACAGACACGGATTAAATCGCGGCTACGATTGATGGCGACCGCCATTTGAGGTGAGGCCGCACGCGGGATTGGTGAAGCGCTGAACATTACTGTTTAGCGACGTTTAGGTAAGCTTGGGGTCGACGAGCGCGGGACACGGGTGAGGAAAACAATAATGTACCGAATTTCTGTTCGTTACTCGTTAAAAATGTGCAAAAAAAAACCGAGTTCGAATCATTGGCGTTAAAAAGAAATTATCCACAAAACGTAAGAGGAAAAAAATCACCATCATAACGGGGGGAGCTAGCGCAGACAATAAAAAGGCTGGACGCAGCAAAGACAGTCATGGTGGCAGGCGCGTGCAGTCAGTAAATTGACACATGTGTTGCCTGTAAACATATATTTCGGAAAAATCAAAATTTAGGTATTCATCTGGCAGAATATTATATAGTATTGTGTTGTATATAGTATTGTCACATAATCGAAGATTCGTCCATCACTGTGGACATTTTAGAATAAACAATCTGCAGATAACTTGGCTATATTCTTGAAACTTCCAGACATTCAGGATTCTATTATTACGAAGCTGCGGACGCAAGCGCCAGTCTTATTTTGACGTTTGGCGAAGGCACGGA
This sequence comes from Agrypnia vestita, assembly GCA_016648135.1. Taxonomy (NCBI): domain Eukaryota; kingdom Metazoa; phylum Arthropoda; class Insecta; order Trichoptera; family Phryganeidae; genus Agrypnia; species Agrypnia vestita. The sequence goes on along the minus strand of JADDOH010002013.1, from coordinate 43,607 downwards.
AGCGAAGTCACAGAAAGCAGGCAATCCGTGCCAGCGAATAATGTACCAGAGTACCGAATAAAGTACCAGAGTACCCACCTGCATGCGGCTAACTCTGGTAATGAATCAATGCAATAGAAAAAGCGTAAATAAACTGTTGCATAGACAAATGGAAAATTCTCAAGAGACAATTAGTGAAAATTATGGAATAGTGCTCCAGTTAAGTTAAAGTTAAAATAAAAGTTCCACCGCCGTACTACTCAGATTTGAATATACCGTGAGACAATATATCATCATCATCTTCATGCCCCTGTCCTAGTAAAGTAGGGGGCCCAAAGACTCCAGCTTGTCATAGAAATCTTCCTTTTCATCGGAGGGTTTGTCCTCCGTTGATACATAGACATTCAGTATGCTCAGGTTGAAAAATCTTCCTTGAACTCTGAGATACGCCATTTGTGGGCCGAGTGCCCTAAGTCCATGACGAGATGCTTTGCTCGTTTGCTTACCAGAAAGCCTCTCCCCTTTATGTGATGATTTTCATGACAGCTATAATACATGCAGTAGTCTCCTTTTTCAAAGATCCTATTTTCCTGCCATCCAATTTTCTGTAGTGCTGTGATGTCTACTTTATATTAGCTGATCTATAAGTGTCTGGAGGGCGCCAGGTTGATGTAGCGTTAGAACATTCCAAGTGCTTATTTTTAAATCGTGTGGCTTTTTACGTTTGCCGGGTCTGTTTTCCTCATTCCGTTTTGATGTTTTCCGAGGCTTGGCTTGAAGTATCGTAACATTTTGTTTTTTTATGGGGTAGAGTTGTTAACCCTATGCCCAACCCCCAACCTGGAGGTTGGGCATAGGGTTAACAACTTTATAGGCATTTTATAGGCATATTCCTTCCAGCAGGGAATGTACCACTGCGACTCTATCAATTATTCGAACCCATTGTATGTATATACCTTTTTTTTTTAAATTTAGACATATTTTTATTATTATAGATCGTGCCAAGCCTTATACAGCTTGTCGGCACGTTTCTTTTTCATATTTTGCAAAAGTACATAGCATATTTATTTATAGGTGTAATTTATAAAGGATAAAATATATATATAATTAATAATAAGATTATATGAGCATAACAAAACTTAAAAGAAAACTTTGTAGTGAGACTAGGTACCAGATAATATATAAAAATGTAAAAAGTAAAAGATAAATAGTAAATATATATAAAAAATAATAATATTTTATGAACATAAAAAAACTTAAAAGTAAACTTGGTAGTGAGACTAGGTAACCGATCGAGATAATAAAAAACATGTACATCAATATGGATCACTGGGATCAAGATGCATAAAAAAATCATGGAACAGCCCAAAGTAAAAAAAACTAACCCTTAAAAATCAAGTTTTTATTATACTCCCTTTCTCATTTACTAGTGGAAACTGGTTTGGCGCTTAACCTACGCGTTGGGCTTCGGTCTGGCGACGTTACGAAAGAGAGTAATAAAAAATTTCCAAAAATCCAAAATTATATTATAATCAGGCTTAGTGTCTACCAGACGCGACGCAGTCTTTTCATACTACTTACTCAGTTGTATGAAAAAAAACATTAAAAATTTGAAAAATCCAAAATTATACTATAATTACTAATTTTTTTTAAAGAAAGATTGATACATCTTTTTGATCGTCGCCACGAGTCTGCTTGCAAAGTTTCAGCTCAATTGGATTACGGAAAAAGGGTTAAAAATCGATCCAAAATTTTTGCGTCAATCGGTCAATCAGATGCCACGAGTTAAAATAAAGGGAGTAATAAAAAGGAATTGAGGCCTACAGTATGAGGCATGTGACCATTGTATGTATACAGCTCACCAAAAAGAACTACGATTCATGTGTGTGGTGAGGGTAATACCCTTATCCTTGCGAAATACCCAGATCATTTTCAATTGGTTCCGATATTGTCTTAATTGATTTTGTTATTTGTTTTCTTTCACTAAGATATTCTTTGAATAGGTTGATAGCGATATTTGAAAGTCCGATGATTTTTTATCTTTGTAAAAGTTTTTCCTTTCTACCGTTTCAAGTATTCTTTTAAAGACTAAAAATACTGCTAAAATATATTTTTTTATATCTATTTCGATTATCGCCGATTTGCAATTTCTTGTTTCTTTCGCAAGTTATTTGTTTCTAAATATTCAAATAAAATATTCAAATCATTCTATGATAAATTCTAGAACTTGTTTGTATTTCGTTAACATACAATATATATTGTTCTGAATTCTTCGCATTTATTAAATTCTTTATATTAGTTTCGCCGCCGTACGTACGTGTGTGTGAAAGTGTGTCTTGGAAGTGAAAATTAACACACTTCCCGTCATCCAATCGAAATTTTTCACGTCGAGTCGACGTCGATGACAACGCATTTTGTCATCTTCATGAGGACGGACGCGTATTACGCGTGTGTGTCCATCCTAACGTGGTAAACTGGTATCGAAACCGGTAGACGTAGAGTTACCCCGAGTGATTCATACAAAGTTCTTAATTAATTAATGTTGATAATTATGTCAAACCACAAAGTTAACGTTATAAACATAAAAAATAGAAAAAGTTTCGATACAATTTTTTCGTACAAATAACTGTTCTCACGTTATACAACTTAATAAGTGTCAATTGGATAAATATGTAAGTACCATTTCCTTTTGAGGAGTACAATACGCGTTTTTTTGTATGTAACGCCACATAACAAGTATACTTTTATCATAGAAAATCACCTTATACATGACTAAGAAAAATTTAATTATTGTATATATTAATATGTTAACAATAAAAAAATCAGTTAAATTTATTTCTTTTTTCTTATTTTCTTTGTCGGTGTGCACGGTTATTGTGGTCGTTTTCGTTTTTCGCGAGAATAACTCGAAGACCGAGAGTTCGATTCCAAAAATATCAGGTTCCCCAGACGGACGCAGCCTGCCGACGTCTTTGGAAAATACATTCATCGCGGAACGTCTCTCCTCCTCAGAATTTAGTCGAATTTCAGCTTTTTTCCACGGTGCTTAATAATATCTTTGCCAGTTTTCGTCCGATCCGAAAATGAAAAATTTTCCCGAAACCATCTTGGGACCTAATTTTTATTTTATTTTTCGGGACCTCCCTCCCTCCCGCTAGGCCCTTCTCAAAAACGAAAATTTATTTTCATTTTTAGACTCTTTTTCAATTGCAATACTGTTTAAGAAAAAAATCTTAAATGTCAATGGTGCAAAATCCGGCCGTCTTTTTTTCGTATGTTGGAATTTTGCATCCTTGCCTTTCTCGCGGCGTGACAAAAATATAGCCACTCTTTTGGTTTTTTTTTACCGAGTGCGATGTTTCTGTGACTATTTGCATAGTTTGAATGAAATTCAAAAATTGAGTATCACATTCTAATTATAGTTAGAGGCGCCATCTTTTACCCATTTTTCGATTTTTGTACCCCCTCTAGTACTCCCCTCCCTCCCCAAAATCTAACTTTCTGTTTTTTCAATAATTCGGTTAAAAAAATCGCAGCGAGGTGCGACACATACACATACCTACACATAGCGCGCAATAGTGCGCGTGAGGTCTACAAAAAATTTTTGATCCGAATTGCGTATATACGGAATGGCGTTCATTTTAGAGGTTTTTTTGCCGTTTTTTATATTTTTGTACGCTGCTTTGCGACGCGTTGGCCAATGTAAATATCGCAATCGATAGGACACGAATGCTGCTATCGAGTGTGCTGAAAATAAACGTTCCGAAGTGATGCACTTCAGAATTAAATTCGCTTTCACCCAGTTTTCACAATTTCCGCCGCTGCTCCGAGAGGGGTGGCTCTATTCTCCATCTAAAAATAACTAGTTGCCGAATTTTTACTTTTCAATTTTTTTTTCGCAAAGTTACAAGCAAAAACAGAATTATTTTACACCAAGACTGGAATAATATTAATTTTTTCTCCAAGATACTAAGAACGGCGTTCGAAAGGCTAGGTTCCTGAATAATAACACTTGGGTGACGTCATTATGATAAATCAGTATCGGTGAAAATTAGTCGTTCCTAGAAGCATCCATTCTTTACAGAGAAGAAGTTTGAATGACATCGAATGAAAAAATTTGCATACAGCATACTGCATACGCATAAAGAATTTATAACGAAAACTTTGTTTTTATGGATTAAATTATTTGTGTTTTTAACTTTCAGTATAGAAAATATTTTGTTGACATGTATTTGTAAATTTTCCAAATGAGAAGGATTCATTACGGAGTTTGTAAACTTAGTTAAATTAATCGTAAATGAAACAAGCTTAAGATATGTTTGATATTGTGTTTTGTTTTATGTACCTACGTACAAAAGCATAAATTGCAATATTTAAAACATTAACACACATTATCTTTGTGTAATTGAATTGTTGGATACTAAAATTAAAATAACCGAAGATCCATGTGCCCATAATAACCGCCGATCACTGTACGTGCATATTAAATAAAAATGTATACTGCTCTAACTGTTTTGTTCTGAGTTCTGTCAGGTACAGAAAACAGAACAATACCTATTGGAAATACTGCAAACATTTCGAAAACAATAGTTCTGAGAAGCGAAAAGTTTATCTTATGAACAATCCTTACCCATCGTAAAGTTTCATTGTTGCGATCTCGAGTATTGGAAGAATAATACCGTATAATTGGAAATTAGAAGTTCGACAGTTGTGAAGCGAATAAGGCGCTGAGTAGTCAGAGTTTACTTTTAGAGTACTAAAGTGTCTACGTGCATACATTTGTACAATACTTTATTTCTGTTCTATTTTGTGTACTTTTACGTGCAGTTAATAATGTATCGTCCCGTAAGAGGTAAAACTTACTAACCGCAATATTGGCCAAAATGAGTTAGCAATACAGTCATATTTTTTCCATCTCTATTTCAGGTAAAAATCAGTATGTGAATATTCTGTGTCTATTTATAGGTACCTATTTAGTGGTAAAACCCATATTTTGAACATTTTCGATAATTTTAATATCACGTATTGATTTTTTAAGCCTCATTATCTCAAAACAACTCCAATGTTTATGTTTGTGATAATTTTTTACCGCCATTTTTGCGAGAAGGATGCTTCAAGGGCTCTTTATAGATGGGATATCATGAAAAAGTGAGTATTTAGCCTCTTGAAAGATTCTTGATTTTCCATGGATCGCAACACTGGAGGCAGCTGATTCCACAAGCTTGGTGGCTCCAGGTCTCCTTGGTACTAGCGGCTTACAGAGTGCCTTCAATTTAGTTGACCGCAGTATGAGCCGCCTTCTAGTGATATTGTTCGGGATACAGAGGTACATCAAATATTTTGGTGCATTTCTTTGAAGGCTTTTGTACACCATCAGAGAGAGTTTGAAATTTATACGCTCCGGCAGGCGAAACCGATGTAGCTGCTTCAGCATTGAGGATATGCGCGAGAACTTTGAAGCCTTAAATATAAGTCTTGCCGCACCATTCATCGCTGACTGAAGTCTGTCGAGCTCAGTCCTAGGCTGTCCTACATATATTGCGTTACAGTAGTCCAGCCGCGAGTTGACATACGTACTAATCAGTAATTTTACTGCGTCCGGGGGTAGGCATTTTCTTTCAAACTTGATCTGTCTTAAATCAAAGAAGCCAGCGCTGGCAGCTTTGTTTATCTGATTTCTAAGGGTTAGATCTTTCGCTATGTTGATAACCTTTTCTATACCTGTAATGAGGGTTTAATTATAATGCCCGTCGTCGGCAGAATCGGCGTGAGTTACCTTTAAAGGGACCATATTATGTACAACTGGCAGTTAAGCAATCGGTTATTGCCGATTGCGTGCTGACATAATGGTAATGTGACGTCACATTGCCATTAGTGTCTACTTGCTGCTTGGTCCTATGGTCGGCTATGGTGGCCGTTGCGCGGCCATTGGTGTCTGTGATTAGCAATCGCTAATTACATGCTGATGAGTTTTAAAGATGTTAAAATTAATATTCTTTTGGTAAAAGGCTTCTAAAACACGCAAACATGCTTTCAAAATAAATTATCAACTGTCCAATTGACACCTTTTGGCTCATAATTAAATATTCAAATACGTCGCTCTATATTCTTGTTAAATTCAAAGTGGCGCCTTTGCTTCTCATGCCGTCGTATAAAGTATTTCTTCCGTCTGGATTCACTTTTCCTGATATTCCTCTTAGAGACAAATAGGACTCCTACATTGATATCGGCCTTTTGTTAAATTTAAAACTCTTCGCCTGACATTCCTACGTCCATATATATGTATGTCCAATAATATATGTATGAGTTGAAAATGCTCACATCGGCATGGAAATTATAGTAAAATCGTCATTAAAAATACGAAATGCTTCGAAATTGCACATCTTTTACATTTTTATGTTTCATCTCTTGTCCTACGAAGGTAGTGGTTCACTCGCCACAAAATGGTACAGACTTAGTTCTTCGGTAACTGCATTCCATTGTCAATCATGTCTGTCTTTCAACAAATTTCAACAATCTGTTAATTTTCCACAAAATTGTCTGGGGTGACCCTTCTATAGATCTTCCTTCCACGATCGTCGAAAATATCCTTTTGGGTAATATTTCCACCAGAATGCTGATTACATCCCCAAGCCAGCTCATTTGGGATCTCCAATAAAGAGACGCAGGGGGTTGCACAGCGAGGATATATCTTATTGTGGAACTTTTGATTCGGTCTCGTGATGCCAGTCCTACCATACTCCCCGAAAATATCCTTTGGGGTAATATTTCCACCAGAATGCTGATTAGATCCCCAAGCCAGCTCATTTGGGATCTCCAATAAAGAGACGCAGGGGGTTGCACAGCGAGGATATATCTTATTGTGGAACTTTTCATTTGGTCTCGTGATGCCAGTCTTACAATACTCCCCGAAATATCCTTTGGGGTAATCTTTCCACCAGAATGCTGATTACATCCCCAAGCCAGCTCATCTGGGATCTCTATATAAAGAGACGCAGGGGGTTGCACCGCGAGGATATATCTTATTGTGGAACTTTTAATTCGGTCTTCTGAAGCCAGTCCTACCATACTCCCCGAAAACCTCGTCCCACCCGCTTGGAACGACGGACAAACCTTCTCGGTGAAAATCCCTATTTGAAGCCCCTAGGCCCATTATGTCTTCTAATGTTTTAATACCTTGTCAAACATGAATTAAACATGTTGAAGAAACAATTCCAAAGTGTGTACGTGAAATATATTATATAAAGGTTCCCCCAGTGTGATACAAATGAGTAAATTGAAATATTTTTCTTACATTTCTCTTAAATTATATATATTTGTTATATTATTATTTCCTATTTTTACCTGAATTTATTCATTTTATATTTATTTATACGATTGTATTATTTTTAATTTTAATTTTTTTAATTTTACACTTCAACAGGCCAAGCGGCCCAATTACAGAAGCGACACACATCACAAAACATCCAGGCTTAAGTAAATCATATAGATTAATTGTGACCTCACCGGAAATCGAATCCGGAATCCTCGGTGTAAGAAGCCAGTGTCACGCCCACTGGGCTACGAGGGCTGCACATGTACGAGTATATCTATATAACCAGATCTATAGCTGTTGTGAAGAAGTATGCATTTAAAAATTACCTTGTACGTAAATATTTGATATATACTTTTAAGACAAACAAACAAATACAGAGAAAAAAAATTTGGTGGCTAGTTTACCTGGCAGCTAATGACTTCATATCATCATAATATAGCCATTGTTTATGGTGACTTTTGTAAATACATACCATGAACAATTTTGCATTTTTTTAATACATAATCTAAATATTCATCAAAAAATTTGATAATGTTTTCTATATACCTAAATAATAGCTATATAAATTAAAAAATGAACAAGTGTTTTTAATGGAAAATTAAAAGAATGATTAAAAAGGATATAAAATTCGGTCTGGACAGCCAATTCCAGAGCATGTGATAGTAAGTGAATTCGAATTGGTTTGAGCGGTAGAATAGAAATACACTGAAGCGTGATTGTATGTGGTCGGGAGAATTGGATCAGGTGGGAAGTGATTTTAGGATGACAATTATTTGGGAGATACAACTTGATTGCTAGTATAATCTTCGGAGTAAGAAGTACACGTACAGTACGTTGCTTATAATATATATCATTAAATATATAAAATTTAGTAAAAGATTATGGTAGCGGCGATGTGTAGGTGAGAAAATAAAATATTTGAATAATTGTATATTTTTTTCTTATTATCTAAACATGGAAACAAATAAAAGTGAGAGCAAGAAGAGAATAAGTTGGCTAGCCCGTATATTTTCAGTAGCGTGGAAGACGAGCAAGGCCCCAAAAGTTGGCGAACAGGCGTGATAGTCACCATTTTTAAAAAGAAAGATAACAAAGTGTGTGCCAACTACATTACCTTGCTGAGTTAGCCCGGTAAAATATATGCTCGCATTCTGGAGAAAAAATGTCACAAAATAATAGAAAACAAGATCCGTGAAGGCCAGTGCGGTTTTAGAGCCGAAAGAGTTACAGCATACCAACTGCTGCGCTGCAACAAACTATCCATAAAAATTGGAAATATTGAAATATGGAATGGGAATATGGAAAAATATTTATATGAGATTCACAGACCTAGAGAAAGGTACCGCGCGACGTCATAGTGTTGAACGAATACGAAATGGAGAGAGACTTTCTCAGGGTAATTCAATCCTTATATGAGGATTGCAAAAGCTGCGTATGAATAAACGGTGCAATATCGGAGGATTTCAATGTCAGCATAGAATTGAGACAAGGATGCCCACTTTCGCCAATCCTGATCACCTTTTATATCGATAGGATAAGCCAAATAGCAAGGACCGTGAGAGATGGAGTTGTGGAAATAGATTATTTACTCTACGCGGATGATATAGCGAGGCTGTCACCCATACAAGAAGACCTACAAGAGTGTATAAATTCTTTCATTGAAGAGTGCACTCGAGTTGGGATGAAGATTAGTACTGAAAAAACAGAGGTTATGGTCGTAGGAAGAGACCAAGAGCTTTGACCAAATAAGGGGACCCAGCGAAAGTATTGTCGAAAAATTCAAATTCCTTGGGGAGGAATTTTAAAGCGACGGTAGGAAGTAAAGTGAAATAGATAAAAAAAAATCGGAGCTGTGGCCGGCGTTCTACGTTCTCTATATAGTGCGGTGATAAGGAAATCCGAGCTTCGTGTTAGGACAAAACTGTTTTCAAATCTGTGTACAAGCCCACCCACCCATGGCCATCACATTTGAATCCTAACGGAGAGAGTGAGGGCAAGGTGAGTTCACACTGATGGACAGAGCGAGAAGTGCCGACATGGCATGCACTCGGCATCGATTCCCTATTTCTACATATAGAAAAATCACAAATGAGGTGGCTTGGACATATGTTAAGAATGCCAGAGGAATGAATACCTATAAGAATCCTTTTGACTACCCCGGAAGGAAGACTGTCGGTGGATAGACCCAGATTAAAAAAAAGAAGCAACAAAAAATGAAAGTATGAAAACAGAATGGGTTTGGACTGGTTAAGTCATGCGGAAGCAGCGCAAGACAGGAGAATATGGAAGCAAATTGTCGAGTCTTTGGGCCCCCGACCCTACAAGGACAAGGTGATGAAAATGATGATGATGATGATCTAAACATGGATGCATGAACACAATGGATTTAACATCAATATTCTTATTATTTCCAAACTAATCGAAGTGCTTGTGCTATGAATATACATGACTAACTTGGCAGTCCTCTGGGACGAGGCTCGAATACCCGCGTGAATCACCACTTAATCACTAGGAAAGTGTTTTACCACAACATCTTTTAAAATTGATGTACTAATGTGTAGGTTCTAGTAATGGAGCTTTGAAGGTGTTAATTAAAAATATACCTTGTGTGAGTTTTGTAAATGTTTTTTTAATGATTAACCAGTAATCATTACAATCAGTAATTAACCAGTAACCAGACGAAAATGTAAAAATAAAACTAAATCTTTTCTTAAAATCTTGGTCAAAATGGATTTTAATCAAGATTCGGATAAAATCAAACAAAGAACGAAACTTGGGAAATTAATTGAACCTTATTCAAACAGATGAACCAGGTCTATCAACATTTTACAAGGTTCATTTTATTCAACCTCAAGAATATACAGGATGATTGAAAAATATATACCCGATTTGAAATTGTTTTATCTCTGCAATCACGAACCGCTCAAAAATGAAACTCATACCACTGAATGAAGGAAAATACATAGAGTTTCAAATGATTACCTTGTCAGAAGCTTCTCTTATCTCTCATTCGTAAGATTCCGCAAATTCTTGGCCCTCGAGGTCCCAGGATATTACATATCCTTTTCTTGTGGAGATATGTATTGTACACAAATACCGTGTATTTGTGATATTATTGGATGACCTCTAAAACAGAATCATTGCAGCAGTGACTTCAATGGAAGAAGACACTATGAGAGGCGTATGGAATGAATTCATCGACTTAATGTCGTCTATACAACAGGTGTAGGACACATAGAGGATTGATAAAATTATTATTAAACTTGATAGCTCCATAGCTCTGTACGAAGTTAACATTGAACCCAAAGGAGGAAAAAACATGACACTTTATATTATACCGAATGCTATTCATTTAAATATTTGATCGCTTGTACTTTGAGACTACGGAGAAAATAAAATCACTCCTCACCTTTGGATATCTTACCCGTCCCGCGGCTTGACCAAATTTTGCACCATAGATAGCAACATTTATATTTGTTGTGTATCTAAATATTGTAACGATAAAGAAAAAAATAAGATAAAGAACCATTTGGGGGAATTCGGAACGTTCTAGAGCCCCCTCGAGCGGTCTAGAGGAGTGCGGAAGCGGCCCGAAGTTTCTAGGCACTGACGAGCGCGCGGGCGGCGGGGTGGCGGGGTGGCGGGGTGGCGTCGCTATATATAGCCCGACGCCGAGCGCCAGAGGAGCTCGAATTTAAGTTTCTGCGATCTTCTACTGCGAAAATACAAGCGAATAATTATGTAAGTGGTTTTTCGAATGCGATCTAGAAAGTTCCAGGTAAAAGTGTTGTAATAATTAATTTAATAAAGTGTTTCTTAAGTGAAGAACTAAAGTCTGTAAAGGGCCTTGATACGCATAATTAACAAAATAAATCAGGCTATCGCGGGCAACGCAAGTTTTTCTCTTATTGATTGAGTAGTTCTGACCTTGGAGCGGTCTGACTGGCCCTAGTGGTATATCTCAATGAAGACTTTATACTTTTCTACATTATTTTTGGTCTTTAGCCTATACGGTAAGTGATAAGAAAATGAGAAAATCTTAATTAATTGGGTTACTTTTTAAGTAAACAGCAATATAGATAATATATGGACGTAGCTTAGATTGAAAGGCAGCATTACTAATGTAAATTAGAACATATTGAAGTTATCTAAGAAAAAACATTTTAACGTAATATAAAGATTTTTTCTCTCAACAATATGTTTCTAAGAGGTAGATATCGACTAACTCCAAACAAATGAGAAAAATTGATTAAAAAAATGATATTTATCACTTTGAAAATGTGATTTGAATCTAAATCTTAGAGGGTCCTTGTGGAATGTAATCGAAATTGCAAGCACGTCCAGTGTGTGCACGCTCACTCGCTTATTACGGCACGGGCGTTCCTTCATTGGACGACACGGCCCGGCACCGGCACCGGCAACGACATCAGTGGACGCATAATTCTATGAAACTTTAAGAAGGGAATGAAAATAAAATTTTAAGAGATAAATATTGGGTTGAAGTCTATGAATTTTTAGAAGATAGATATGTAGAAATGAATAATGGGGATATTGCCATTCTGAAGTTAGTGTCTTGTTTTCGAATGTCCTCGATCAGGTTCATTAGTAAATAATCAAAGGTGTCTTTAGTCATACGGAAATAATTTAAAAACTTGTCCGGGTCATCAGTTAGTTTTTCAAATAAATTGGAGTGAACGCCATCTAAATATCTCATTTTTATAATTGAATGCACCCAAAACCGTTTCATAACATTTCTTTTTTGCGTCTTAAATATGATATATATAATGTTATGAATAAAAAAATATGATGTTACATGCTGCCATCGCTCCCACATCAGGCTTACTCTGAACTTATTGATTTTAGCCGTCATGTGTCGTGTTGGGTCGGTGTCGGTCAAATGAAGAATGTAGCTGCCGTGCCGGTGTCGTGTCGTCGAGTACTGTCGGTGCCGGGCCGTGTCGGCCAATGAAGAAACGCCCAACGTCAGAAAAGTGTGTTTATGCTGCGGCGAGTGACTGATACACGATGGAGCGTATTTGAAGATATGATAAAGAAGGTTATCCTTATTAAAAATATTTGGTTGTATTTTTATGGCGTAATTTTTTTTATTTTTTTAATTAATATTTTCCATTGCATCAAGATTATAGCCTGTCGGAGTAGTTGAACACCCTCGGCAGTGAGGTACTTAGAAACCACTGAAGAACGTAACGTATAGGCTGAGTGCAGCAACCGATCGCGATGGCCGCCATGAACTCTCTAAGCTACGCACCCCCTTTCAGTCACCTGGACTGACAGCTAAGTTTTTTCCAACTCCAGCACCATTAATACGAGTACTAACCGGTATATTCTCCTAACCTTTTATAACGTTGGTTCAATAAATTCATCACCATTATTGTCATTACATCCAGTCTACCTCACATATAACCTCTTCAATACATACACGAGCACGAGTAGACGGCTAACTTTGGGGGCATTTGATTTACACTCATGTAGTCTCTAATCTTTCTAAGAGAGTTCACTCATGTCACACAACATGTTACACAGCCTACAAAATTTTAATATAAAGTAAATACTAAAAATCATATTTCATAATTCATAATTGCTTGTTGCTATCTTTACTTTTTATTTTAATATAAATACATTTTAAAAACTGTATCTACCATTCCAGTATGTTTTTCTTTTTACTGTTTTATTATTATTTATACTGTCATAAGATGGTAGAAGCAGAAAGAATTAACTTGAGTACACTAGCGTCCATTACCCAACGTTGTCCGATTGTCATGTTAAGTGAAAATTAAAGACAGGGATTTATAGAAAATTGATTGCTAGGGGTTAAGTGGTGCTAGATATCTGAATATAATTCAATTTAATTTAAAATGGATGACGTTTTATCGGTAAGAGGGGTGAGGCGGTCAGGATGAGGGGTGTGTGGTGACGGGACAGGGTGTCTTCACTTTACACAGTGTCCTAAAGAGTAACTAATCTACGTTAGGAATGCATGACGTTCAACTCAATTTGGAATGGATGACATTTATATGAGGTAGTGGTTGTGGTGGCTAGGAAGATGTTTTGCCCAGGGTCTTTAAGAGTAATTACGCAAAATTTGGTAATGATCTGTCAAAGGATAAAAGTTTATGAAGAGCAATTTTATATAGATGTACACATTGATTTCAAAGTTCTTAACATATTATGCTAAACTTTTATTATAAATTAATTAAAATGTTTTTCTAAGATTAAATTTTATAATTTTTGTAACTAAATAAAAATAATTTCCTATGATAAAATACCCATTCTCATTCATACGAGTTTTTTGTAGGATCTACAATAGGTATAATACAATAAGTAGAATACTCTACTAAATTTTGCAAGATTAACTGTACACAGATAAAAAAAAAAGAGTAGTTAATTCAAATGCTTGTGAAGCAAATTAATAAAAATTATAAAAACCTTTTGTAAATATTTTACATTTTCCTCATTTTTTATTACATCTCTCTTATATAATACTTCCTATTTTGTTCTATTAACATTATTTGAGAAAATGACATACATTTTTATACGTAATATTTAATTTGTCAATTGGAATAAAAAATAATACAACAAAATTCTTCGTAATTTCATTTTGTCGAGGCTCGCGTCTTTCATGTTATACGAAATATTGTCTCATACAATATAATACGTTTATCGATAATAACATTACCGAATTTCGTCTCTGATAACTAAGTGGTGCTAACAATATTCTATTAATAATGTATTGACATGTTCAGCATTGACGTGAAAAGAAAAATAGCTCTCTGAACCAAGATTGATAGGTCGACTAGAAAAAGAGAAAATCTTCTGGATACTTATAGGAATTGAGGTTATTTCTGAATAAACGCTATGTACTTTCATTTGTTACAATATAAGTACATAAAATTTTTAGTGCGGTCAAGCTAACCTGTTTTCAAACTTTGCTTTTGATTTATTATTAAATACTACTACTAACTACATGGCTTCATCAGAAGAAATAGTCATATAATAAACAACAAAGACGACAGCATTCGACTTCCAACCGCATGGAATAACATACTTAATAATAATAATCACATTCCTAATACAAATAATCTTAACAATGAACACCAAAGCAATTAGAAAGTCAACCATAGTATCTAATTATAATTACAAAGTAAATACACGGATCACTAGAAGCCAAAAAAAACGGATTAACGGCGTCGCTGGAGAAACCCACTCCTCCACAAACACCTGACGCAGAATTTTTAGAACTCTCACTTGACGGTGAGCTCCGGACCCGAACGGTCGTGTGCTTCTCGGATAGATATATATATATATATATATGTTAGTATTAATTTCTTTGGGGATAACCCGCGTCAAAATCTGGTCCTCAGAACGATCATTCGTCAACCGACGTTTCGCCTGAATCACAACAGGCATCTTCAGGGCGCCTTGTTAAGGCGGTACATTCACTGCAAATGCATATTTCGGCGTTTTTTACGAAAATGTGGGTTTTTATTATTCATTTATATCAGAATTTATATGATAGATTGCAATTTTTTTAGGGCGTTAACTTAGATAAAACCTTTGTTCTTATATAAAAGTAATAAACTAAACATTATTTATAATAATAAAGAAAAATATAGGCATTAATCCACAGGCCGCGGCAAAAAAAAACGTTTTTAATGTTCCCGGGCAAAGTGTGATTCGTTTAAAATTTGTATGTAAGCATAATATGTTTTTTCATACACATAAAGTTTACTTAATTATCTAGAATCTGTACGTAGGAAATTAAGAAATATTCAATATTAAAAAAGATATCATTTTTCAAACATGCTTAAATATTTACGATTTTTGGTTATTTTCAAATGTTGTTTATTCATATAAAAAGATGATTTTAAACGATATATTGTATCTATATTCGCACTTTGAGTCTTCATTCACTATTAAAAAGCTATTTTTTTATAAAAAACGTTAATTAATATTTAAAAATAAAAATTCTATAGTATGAAATGTGTCAAAAAATTATGCAGTTTGCAGATTACAATCCGCGCGCCAGCCGGGAGAAGCGGACGCACTCATGTAGTCCGATCATTTTTTCATAAAAAAATCACTTTCAAACGTGTTTTTATGCCAAATTTGACTTTAGTTCAAAATAATATCATATTATATATTCGAAAGCAATCTATTCATCGCAGATAATAATGTTTTTTTTAACTAGTTTTGTATTAAATTGCATTTCTACTCATAACCTAACATTGAATGCATGTCACTTTTGCTGACTTGCTACTACTCGCTACGTTCACTATATTCGTGTTGATTTCGTTGTTATTTGAAAGTCAAGTAAGATATTAATTTACGAGATAATTTTTAAAATATAGATAAATGGTTTTTAATTTTATTTTTAATTCAATACATATTAATGTAGTAGTTTTTTGTCTATTTTAAATAAAAATTATTTAAATTCAATTATTTTCACAGGTGTTTTGACATTTCAGTCGGAAGTCAAAATAATATCTAAATCTGCTTATTCGACAAAAGTTTTAAATTAAAAAACAGTGATATAAGAAAAATTGTTGTTTACGATTTTTTACAACACCTAAATTATTGGAGAAATATACATACGCTTTTTTATATTCTAGACTTAAAACATTTAAAATTCTAATAATGGTACGCGCGCATGACTTGCGTTCCCACATATTTTAAACGTCGGTACTCCATATGGTTGTCTCGTTTCCTCGCAACCTTTCTATCTCACAAGGACATGTAAAAAATACGCTCTTGCAAGGTTTATCTGATAGACGTTTGTTCATGTCTCGATCTCGTATTGAAGTAGCATGATCTATCCGACACATATCGCCACTTTGAAAGCTTGAAAACTGTATGTACCGCCTTAATAAATTTCCGTCACGAGGGGTAGTGCGAGCACATCCGTTCGTATCGGAAGCTTGCTACCAAGTGAGGTCTGGCAAGTCAAAATCTAAATTTGGGTACTTCGGTCATTATTAGCGATAATGGTGTTTGGGAATTTGGTATTGAATATTGGGTATTCTAGGCCGTTGTTGGCTTTAATGGCGTTTGTCTGGCTCCCTGTGATGCGCTTTGTACTCGATGTTGCTTCTATTGTGTCAATATTTACCTGTTCGGTGGTTGTATTTAATTGGTTTTTGAGCGTTAATATATTATTTTTACTATGAAATCTACTGTTGAATAAAATGTTTTTCCATGCCGGTGGGAGACGTATACCATCATATCTGTTGTTGATAATATTCATTGTTTTATTCTCTATAGCTTCTCTAAATATCCTTACTGTTTCATTTTGGACGTTCGCTATTACTCGTGTATTATCAAAATCTGTGCTGTGGACCTCTTTGAGCGTGTGTTGCTGAACATAGAGTTGATATGACCAACAAAAAACTAACATTGTCGATTATATAATATATATTAGGTGCTTATTACGCTGGAATCACGTAGGTATATGACGGAAATGACGTAACGAGTGGATAATAGTCGCGTTGGCCTGGAAATTTCAGACATTACAGATTTCATGTCGCCAGAGCGCACTGAGGTTTTTTGTTGCTTCCCACAAATTAATGATTTTTGCTTTCTAATAAAGATATTCAAAATTATTAAAAAAAACATTAAGTGGAATAATCCCACTACAGAACATATTACGTAATATTGTCATGGGATGTGGCTGTGAGAGGCAAACCAAACACTTGAAATCAATTAATGTTTTATTACTTTACTTAAATCACTAGATATCAATGTAATCGGAACACCGTTCTTTTATTCACACCATTTTTCGTAATTCGTACTAATCATCACTCGTCTATGGATCACTTGAAAACAAACTCGTTTGCCGGCAGATACTCACGTATTTCGCTTTACTCTTATCTATTACTTGTTTATGGTATCGCGCTGGCTTCAATAATTTTCACATTTTATCACAACAATGCAAATACAAGTGCTCAGTGGCCATTCTTAATCTCTTTTTATAGTCAACGTCTGTTTTGCGATACTTCCAGAATGTAGTGGACCATTCCAGACCCTTCTAGCAATTTCCAATTCACCTCAAAAGGTGTACAATGGTGTAATATCCTCGATTAAAACAATGTAATATTTGACTATTTGGTTATATGTGTCATATTTTTACTACACACTTCTTTTAATATTAATTTAATTTTAACATTTCTGCTGCGATTAAACGGGGAATGGGATATACAAGAAAATAATGCGAAAGAGAAGCAAACGATGTTTTTGGCACAACGTACTTGTATATAATAAATTGTTACTAGGTTCTTCAGAGTGCTTTTCAATGAAAAGATAACGTGAATTTCTCTAAAGCTCTAGAAGCATCTATTATTCTATTGAAATACATAGTCGATTTCTCAGAATATCTTCAATTGAAAATTCTTCGAGAAATTCTTGGAGCGTCTTCTATAGAAAAGACATACTCAGTTATTTGGTGTGCGTACTATTGAAAAAATACAAAACTCCTAGGAGAATTTTGTTTAAAAATAGAATAGAAATTTGTTTTAAAAGATACGACATAATATATAAAAGTACAATTGAAGATAAACATGTTTTTACAACGAAACTATGTTTTTAGTCTAGCAGTAAGACGCTCGCCCAATATGGATCGGTGGTTCAGGCGTCGTCCTGATATATCAGTATAGTTTAGATCATCGTTACATACATCATTAAATGTACATCATCATTAAATTATGTGAAAAATATAAACTTTATTTTTTATATTTTCCTACTTAAGTTTCGAGAGAAACAGAATCTCTCATCGACAGGTAAAGTCTGACTACATTTGAATATAGATTTTTTGAATTGATTAGTTCAAATACACATAATTAATTGGTTAGGTTAGGTTAGGCTAGATTATTAGGCTGCAAAATTAGCTGAAGTCACTGGTGTAAGGGTGGTTGTGACGGAAATATTAAGAGAAGCGGAGAAAATTTAATTAATGTAATACTGTTAATTAAATAACACCCTAATTAAAATTTATTTTAATTTCCAAACTTTCAAAATCATTCATTACCTTTACGCGCGACATGATTATTGATAATTTTATGACAATAAAATTATTCCATATGAAGTATGTAGAGTAGTTTCAAAAATCTAGTCTAGCACAATTATTTATTTTTCCTAAGAAAGATCTCAACTTCGTATATAATGTTTTTAGAAGAAGGTAATTTTTTCATAGGCAGGTTCATATTTTGTTTAATTACGTGAATGCCCTCCTTACTAATGCTGTAACAGTATCCATCCAGAATTTTTAGCTTTTAATTGGCAATTTTCAAATGTTTCCAATACTTTTTCTTGTATATTTAGCATATTTGCGTAATTTTTACCACATATTTACCTAATTAAATCACCAGTCTTTTCCTAAATATATTTTTTCCCATTTCTTTCATTATATATTTTTTTAAATCTATACAGTCAGAATAAACAATTATTTTAAATTTTTTCTATGATATTGAATTTTCATCGCCCTGATGAAGGAAAACGTATTTTATAAAATCGGTTGATTTTACTTTGAAGTGGTGTTTCAGTTCAAAGTTAATAAAGTTGATTATTTTATTATTTATCGGGCTACATTGCAGTTACCATACTCAGAGCTGGGGTGCACATGAATAAATAGTATGGTAGAATTTTCCATCTAAAAAATTACTATAATATGTATGTGTATATATAATACAATAACAATGACATGGGGATGGCAAACCTTTTTACGTGCGCGTGCTGAAAATTCCCAAATATTATTTATCGATTGTCTGACCTGCCGTGCCGTTATTTTATTATGTTCTGTTACAAACTACATTTTTTATTTTCAATGGCCATGTTAAAATGAATTTATCAACATTTTTTTTCTTATTCATAAATAATTTAACCCTTAAAAACAAAGTTTTCAATATAAACTCTTTATACGCATGAAAAAGACCTGTATGCAGAATTTTTCATTTGATGTCATTCAAACTCATTCAAACTTCTTCTCTGATTAGGATGGATGCTTCTAGGAACGATTAATTTTCATCTATACTGCTTAATCGTAAAGACGTCACCCAAGTGTGCTTATTCAGTAACCTAGCCTTTTAAGCGCCGTTCTTAGCATCTTGGAGAAAAAAATGAATATTGTTTGAAAATAATTCCAGATTTGGAGTAAAATAATTCTGTTTTTGCTTATAACTTTGAGAAATTTTTTTTTATAAAAATGTTAAAACGCCAAAAGCGTGCAAAGTGAAAACTCTACAAATTGTGATTTTTAGATAGAGAATAAAACCACCCCTCGTGGGGCAGCGGCTAAAGTTCTGAAAACCGGAATGAAAGCGAATTTAATTCTGAAGTGCATCACTTCGGAACGTTTATTTTCAGTACACTCGATAGCGGCACTCCTGCACTATCGATTGCGATATTTATATGTAAAATTGGCCAACGCGTCGCGGAGCAGCACACAAAAATATAAAAAAACGGTTAAAAAACTCTAAAACGAACGCCATTCCGTGGATATGCAATTCGGAACTAAACTTTATTTTAGATCTGGCGCGCACTATTGCGCGCTATGTGTAGGAAGTGGTCGCAGTGCGTAACGATTTTTTAACCGAATTATTAAAAAACAGAAAATTTCTATTTTGGGTGGTTATCAAAAAAACTGGAGGGGGTAATTTTTTTTTAAAATGAGCAAAAGATGGCGCCTCTAACTATGATTCAAACGTGATACTTGATTTTTGAATTTCGTAGAAACTACGCAAAAAGTCATAGAAACATCGCGCTCGGTAAAAAAAGCCCAAAAAGGGATTTTATTTTTGTCACGCAGCGAGAAAGAGACGAATGCAAAATTCCATCATAAAAAAAGAACGATCGGACTCAAAATTTGTAAATGTATTCTTTAGGACCCGGTGGGTAACACAAGCGACATATCCTTCTTTCCCTTTCACCCCTTTCCCTCTACCTGATATATTTTCAATGCAAATCGATCGGAGTCAAAATTTGTAAACTTATTTTTTAGGACCCGGCGGGGAACAAAGGCAACATTTCCCTCCTCCCCTTCTACCCTTTCCCCACTCCTGATATATTTTCAATGCAAATCTGTACTGTTCGACCGATAGGACTCAAAATTAGGAAATTCATCCTTTAGGATCCGGCGGGTAACATAGGCGACATTTCCTCTCTCCCCTTTTACCCCTTCCCTTTCCCCTGATATATTTTCTAAGCAAATCTGTACCGTTCAACCGATCGTACTCAAAAAAACATATTCTTTAGGACTCGACGGGTAACAAAGGTGATATTTATTTCTTCCTTTCAAACCCCTTCCCCTTCCCATGATATATTTTCAATGGAAATCTGGGCGATAATATAGGTGATATTTCCCCTTCCCCTCTACCCAACCTTTCTCCCAGACATATATATTTCTTGTACAAATCTACACCGTTCGACCCATCTGACTCAAATTTCGTAAACGTATTTTTAGGGACCTATATCATAAATAACACATCATAGGTGACATTTCCCCCCTCCAGTTTAACCCCCTCTCCCTCTGACATATATTTTGCATGCAAGTCTGTACCAAGATCTGACCCAAATTTTGTATACTCATTTTTTAGGACCGGTCGGGTATTATAAGCGACATTTCCCATTCGCCCTCTAACCCATCTCCTCTCCCAGATGTATTTTCTGTACAAATCTACAGCGCTTCATCGATTGAATGCAAATTTATCATACACATTTTCGACGGAAAAAATGCTTCTTTTCTTTCCCAGACATTCTGTCCATCCCAGATTTGATTAAATGGAAACATTGTTTTAATTAGGGGCTTTGCAAAACAATGGAAGCTTTGTTTCCCCTCACAAAGTTATTTTCCGCTTAACCCTTTACCCTTGCAACGCTGGGTACAAACAGCTAGTTTATAATAATTTTAAATTAATCGAAAACATTTTATTCTTAATTTGAATTACTTTCACAGTTTACAAATAAAGAAAAATAAATCACAGCTTAACTTTTCATAACGTTATTTGGTCAAAATAATTATTTATATTTAAAATCGTTTTCCGCGTATTATTTTATATATATGCGTATAACGGTGAAAGTGGAATCACTGTCATCAATGCTAGAGATGCACGGACTTGTGTTAATTGAGACTAATAGTAAAAAACAATCAAAACTTGAAATGATAATAAATATCATTACCAGTGTTGCCAACAAAATAAATTTTAAAAAATGACAAGAGAAAAAAGTGAATCCTTACTTTTGTTGTACGTGCCATCTATGGCACGCGTGCCGTAGTTTCACCATCACTGACGTAATATAAACATATGCTCATACATGTGCGAAAAAGTGTGGATGTGGGTTGGAATAATATCGATATTATAGCAACTATAAGCGTTGGAAGTTTGGCACATTGCAGCTGATCTCCCGTGTATCCCATGTGAGGCGGTGTGTGCCAAGACACACACGCCGACTCGTTAGTACGCGGCTGGTGAGCGGACGCGCTCCCACTCCTGTGTTCGAAGATAAAACCAAACTGAGTTTACATTATTTTTTTTAATTTGAAAGCATTAGGTACCGTAATGTTTTTTCTATCTCTTTTTTATGGGTAAGCCAGATCATAAAATCATCTCTATTGACAGATACAGCTGAAAAAAAGGCTCTCAAGGCAATCGAAACTAGCGGAAAATTAATACAAGTTCTAAGAAAGATAGGAAAAAAGTAAGAAAAATAATTCAAATCAATAAAAATGACGATATCGAAGAGGTAAGCTATGATTGTTTTGTTTGTGTTGTCTGAAGTATTTGGCGAATATCTACTAACCTAATTTGCCCTAATGGGTTCAATACCTAGAACGCAGGTGTTGGTCACGAAGAGTGCGGAGAATGTAAGGAAAACTGTATTTGCCAAAATAGTTTGTCCGATTAGTACTTTTATCACAAACTAGCTGTTACTCGTAAAAAATGAAGGAACATTGGTTCGCGTCTTTGCTAAGTCTTAGTATATATTTATAGCATCTTTTTGGTGGTCTACGGAGAAGCGGCCGTAGCCACATGCGTTAATCGGCCGGTTCGGGTTTGGTGGTCCGGACTTGGAGCCCCGTCTCCGGCCGTTTTTTAAATTGTTCATATTAGTTTCACTGCCGTACGTAAGTACGTGTGCGTGGAATTGTTTTGAAAGTGAAAATTAACACACTTCCCGTCATCCAATCGAACTGAAATTTTGCAAGTCGACTCGACGTCGATGACGACGCATTTTGACAGCTTTGTCGGTTTGTACGGTTATTGTGGTTGTTCTCTCTCTCTCGTCGACCGAGAGCTCCATTCCAAAAATTTCGAGTTCCCCAAACGAACGCAGCCCGCTGTAGTAATTGGGAAATACATTTGTTGCGAGACGTCTCTCCTCCTCAGAATGGATTCGAATTTCAGCTTTTTTCATTTAAATCCGAAAAACCACTTCGAAAAGTTAATAACTTTTCGAAGTGGTTTTTCGGAACCCGAAACCCTCTTTGGGACCTGATTTTTATTTTATTTTTCAGTACCTCCCCCTATCTCCTTCTCAAAAACGATTCTTTTTCATTTGCAACTAAACATGGTGTTTTAATCCATTTAAGAAAAAAATCAAAAATATGAATAGCGCAAAAGGTGCAAAATCCGGCCCTTTTTATGTTGTATATTGGAAATTTGCGTCCGCGCGTCCTCTTTCTCACGGCTTGATAAAAATAAAACCCCTTTTTTTGGGCTTTTTTCCAGAACGCGATGTTACAGGTGCCATCTATTAGCCATTTTTTGATTTTTTTACCCCCTCCAGTTTTTTAAATATCCACCCAAAATAGAAATTTTCTGTTTTTACTCCCCTTCTTTTAACTCGTGGCGTCTGATTGCATGCTTGTCTGACGAAAAAACTTTGGATCGATTTTTAACCCTTTTCCCGTGATCCAATCGAGCTAAAACATTGCAAGCAGACTCGTGGCGACGATCGAGGAGATCTATCAAATTTTCGTTCAAAAAATAATAATTATAGAATAATTTTGGATTTTTCAAATTTTTAATGGTTTTTTCATACAACTGAATAAGTTGTATGAAAATACTCCGACGCATCTGGTAGACACGAAACCCGAAAATGAGAAAGGGAGTATTGTAAAAACCTGGTTTTTATGGGTTAGTTTTTTTTAAAAATTCGGTTAAAAAAATCGTAGCGAGGTGCGACAAATTCCTAAACATGATGCGCGATAGTGCGCGTCAGATATATAGAAGATTTTTGTTCCAAATTGAAGGTCCACGGAATGGCGTTCGTTTTAGAGTTTTTTTGCCGTTTTTTATATTTTTGTATGCTGCTCTGCGACGCGTTGGCCAATTTTACGTATAAACATCGCAATCGATAGAGCACGAGCGCCTCTATCGAGTGTGCTAAAAATAAACGTTCCGAAGTGATGCAATTTAGAATTAAATTCGGTTATCACGGTTTAAGTCGCTGCTCCGCGAGGGGTGGCTTTATTTTCCATTTAAAAATCACAATTTGTATAATTTTGACTTTTCAATCTTTTGGCGGTTTTATTTTTTTTCACCGAATCTGGAATTTTCAAACTATATTCATTTTTTTCTCCAAGATGCTAAGAACGGCGCTCGAAAGGCTAGGTTCCTGTATAATCACACTTGGATGACGTCATTACGATAAATTAGTATAGGTGAAAATTAGTCGTTCGTAGAAACATTCATCCTATACAGAGAAGAAGTTTGAATGAGTTTGAATGACATCAAATGAAAAATTCTGCATACAGGTCTTTTTCTTGATAAAGAATTTATATTTAAAACTTTGTTTTCATAGATTAAGTTATTTAGCCATGAATTCGAAAGAAATAACGGACGTTACGTGAAGTTACGGGGACAGACAAACGGTCAAACAGACAGACAATGAAATTTGATAAGTGTTGATTGTGGTAAATTGACTTTAAAAAATTATTAAAAATATTGTGGGCTGATATGATTTATTATAAAGTATTAGAAAAGCATTGCTTCATTCACAAATAAGATAATTTATGTGCCATAATATGTTAAATCATTTCGAATAATAAAACTAAAACTATTGTCTGGAGCATAAAAGAAAATATTATAAAAAGTCTTGTAATGATTAATTATCTAGCTATTAGTAATCTTTGTTGATTTTTCTCAGACTAGAGCCTTAATTGTTCTGTAATTTCATTAAATTAAATAAAAGTTCACTGCTAAAAAGCTTTTAGTTAAGACTAAAATAATTATTTAAATAATTTTCAACGTACCTCAGACGCTGATTCAATTTGCCTCTAAAGAGGGTTGAAATAACTGGACTAGATATGTTTAAATTAACTTTTCGATATTTTATTATTCATTTGTACTATTTTGATTACTAAAGAATTATTTTAGTAGCAAAGAAACAATATTTCTAAGAATGCTTCACTAACAACCTCAACCGCGAAATTGAGAAAGATTTCACTAAAAATTTCAATTTTGTGTCAACTCGCTTCTATTATCTCATTACACGCATTAATCTACAGCGGCGGAGTCAATATTTAGAATTAAGCAGTGTGTATTAGAGGTTCAACGAAATAAATCAGAAAATAATATTTATCTCCTGACACTTTTATCACAGTTATTATTATATACATTTTTGAGATAATAATATAATTTTCTGTCAGGTAAATATTTAATTACGCGTTTTTTTCCAAAATATACAAATTTTTACGTACATACAGCTCATCCTTCAATGTAAATGACTACATGCGCCTGCTATACAAATATTAAAAGCGATACAAAACTGACTAGATAAAATTTAAAATTTAAAAAAATATATTAATTTATCAATCAATCATTTTGGATCATCATTATCCCAACGTTTATGGTTATTTGTGGACCACCTTGTAAAATAAGATTTTTAATGAGATTTTTTTGAAAAAATTAAAGAGATTTAAAACATTATGCGATTAAAATAAAAATAAAAATAATGTAATGAGGGGTGTGTGAATGAAATTTAAAGGCGCAAAAAATTCTGCTTTACGAATATAAAACAACAAAAATACTTTTTCTTAAAATACACATTTGCTTTATCTATGAAAAATTTTAACATATAAAAAACACCTTTTTTATATTTTTCGTCATCATCATGATGCGTTTAAACACAGTATTTGTGGAATTACGTTAATGTAAGATATCGAGGCCCTGCTTTCGATTATCCAACTTTGAAAAAACTGTTAAGTCTTGTTTAAATTTTTGAAGTATGATATATTTTTATAATTTATTGACGCGATTTCGAATCCGAGAGATTTATAGTTTTCGAGCGGGAGCACTTATATTTGAATATGTACAACATTTACAGGATGGTTTTAACAATTTTCACATTTGGCGGGAAAATTTATGCGTTTTATCCGAAGTCCATTATACGAAGGATCTTTATATCGAGAGTTTACTGTATTAGAAAATTCCTTATAGGTACAAGAATAAGAAGTGATAAGCAGGTGTCTTCTAAATTGGACTAATTTATACAAATAACCCAATCAAATAAGGGAGGTAATGGTTCTCAATATAAGGTAAAATCCGACGGCGTCGACGCTCTCAGGCTGAGGAGTTGTTTGATGACATTACAAGAAACAGTTCCCACCCCTCAATGATGGAGTGGTTTCTACACTTTTAGCCCCCTAGGGAAATTACCACAGTCATTTACTTTTCATTAGGAAAATAATCAAATGAACTTGTAAAATTATTTTCTTATAATGTAACCTAATCGAGCCCTGGGCGAGATAATATTGATTTAATATATAAGCTACCATTTTAAATTGATAGTGTAAAGACAAGTTATATAGGTATGATAAATCTAGCTAATTTTAATTAAAAATATATATTTTGAAATATAATTAAAAAATTTCATTGTAATGTTGCAATTTTTAAAAAATAGTTCTATGATATTTTAAACAAATTAAATAAATCATTTAGAAGGAAGTACGGGAAAAATGAAAGTACCGAAAAAATATTTGGTAACAACCGAATATGAACCCTAATTTGATATAGAATATTGTTCTTAGAATACGAATTTCTTAGAATACGAACAAGAACGAACGAAGAAATGTTTTTCGTTAAAAAATGTTAATGATATTTTTATTTTTAGTGATAAAAAATATTTTTATTTTTTATTCTTTTTATTGATTCAACAACATTGTATATTGACATTTTTTAATACTGATTGTATTATTTGTATGTACACCTACATGTTTCGGAAAAACCTTTCCATCGTCAGAGTGTTTTAGAAATTAGTAAAGCATGTAATAACAAAATATTATTAATATTCAATTAAATTTAACTACTAGCCCAATTATATTTTTTTTTCCAATAATTGTGAGTAATTAAGAACTTCAGCAATAATAATTAAAAATAATTTTTCAAATAATTTAGAAAAACAAAAGACGTTATTTTGATATTTTGACATTTTTAAAACACCCTGACGATGGAAATGTTTTTCCGAAACATGTAGGTGTTATTAATAAAAAATATAAGTATTATAGATACACACAATAATACAATCAATATTTATTCAATTTTTCAACTGACCCTAAAATATGCCTTAAGAAATAAAAATATTTATTTTTTAGTTGCATAAACATTTACTCAAGCTTGGATGTTTTTATGATCTAATATGAATATAATTATACTAATTCGGCCTCTTGGTCTATTAAAGCGTTAAAAAATATATTATTAGAGTTAAGTCTTCGATTTTATAGTACGCCAGTAATTTATTTAACAAAGCTTTTGGAACTGTCTTGCAGTTTTGCATAAATCTTATTGACATTTTGAATTTCAAATGAACATCTGAATAAATAACGGATGATTACTGTATTATGATTTGTATGAGGTTACGATCCGCTTACTTCAGAAATTGTACACGGTTATTTTTTTAATACTACTACATTGTCTGCGTGTATTATACAATTTTTATAAAATTCTCTAAATATAATAAATAACTAAATTTCACCTGCTACAAATGTAAAAGACGTAGATATGCTTGAACTAAAGACCTTTTTCGGTGTTCTATATTTTACTACCGAAAAGAAAGCCAACTACATTTTTGTGGGGCATCTCTGGCACTTAAATTTACAATTGCGGTATACAAATATAAAAATACAATACAAAATGCGGTAATGTCTGAAAAACGCCTCAAATTTCTGACAAATTGTTTGGTTTCGACGATCGTGTGACAAGAAATACAAGGAAAGCTTTAGATGAATTCGCGCACTTGAGAGACATTTGGGACCATTTTACCAAAAAGTGTTCCGACATGTAACCGTCCATCTGTAAACTGTACTGTAAATGAACAGCTAGTTGGGTTTGGAGGGAGGTGCAAATTTAGAATCTTTATCCCGAGCAAGCCCGACAAGTATTGAAGTTAGTCCTATTATGCGATTCCTACAATCGGTACTTTATTCTTGGGATGCCATAACTATTTAAGAAAATCTACTCCAAATAGAAGCACACCTCTCGCTGAATATTTTGTGGGACAGTTGACGAAACCTATTTATGGCACAAATATCAACGTGACATTCAACACATTCAGAAAATTCAAATCCTGATGAGACACCGAAGAAATCTAAACAAAGCAGATGTGGGCTTTGCTTACAAAAAAAGATAGAAAATTTTCAATAAAATATTCGAAGGGTACCAAATACATACGCACGGAACATAGCAAGATTGATAGGCACTCGTGGTCAATACAATTTGGCGCGTTTTTCACAATAAAATTAACATGAATGCTTCAAGATCATATGTGATAATTGTATCTAAGGATCTCTAAATACATTTTTATAGTTATAAGTATCGATTTTTGCATGTAAAGATTTAAAAAGCTATTTAAAATGGACTGAGAAACCTAAGTTCCTAAAAATGTTTTTTTTTTGTCTCACGTCTGAGGCAAAATTTCTATTTACTTTTTAAAGATATATTTTAGTTAAGTAAGCCAGATTAAAGACAATATAGTTACTAATAAGAAATAAAAGCATTTGATTTGTATTTGGATTTCATTTTTTTAAAATTTTTTTTTTGAATACCCTTTTACTTAATATTTTCTGAAATTTAATATTTTTAGGATTTTTACAAAAATATGTACGAATAACTACTTATATTTATTAAAAAAGTTCATTTTAGCGATAAAGGGTGACTGACATTTAACTCGGTTTTCTTTTTCATCGCATTCTTAAGAGAAAGTAAAACCGCACTAACGGCTCAGATTATTCTGTCTATTTCATTTTCCTGCATCCTGCACCAGAGAATTCCACTCCGAGGTATTTGAATTTGTCGACTTGCTTTAAACGTGCTTCTTGGCTTCTGGACGGGCACTGTTCCTGATCTCTTCTTACAACCATTACCCGCGTTTTTGCAGCTTGATCAAAAACCAAAATATTTTACAATAAATAAAATAAAATACCATTCGCAAATAAATTACATGTATTGAAGGTGAGGATAGGTATCTTACAAATAGTATTCTTTGATTGACTTCAAAAACGATTAAGTGTTGCGAAGCGGGTTGAATCATTTCCAATTAACATTTCCCTAAACATTGAAAGCCGAATCAAAAACTTTAACGAATCATCAATTTGCCTCTTAGTTTCTAAGAGCTTTACCATAAAATTTTCTCAGTGGCATTCATCCCCTTTTGTATTATTTTTGGTCCTAACTCAGCGTCTTTCCACCCTTAATGTGACTCTGCGGCACGACAGGGCCGACAGGAAATGGTATTTCATCCCC
The DNA here is from genome assembly GCA_016648135.1 of Agrypnia vestita. Taxonomy (NCBI): domain Eukaryota; kingdom Metazoa; phylum Arthropoda; class Insecta; order Trichoptera; family Phryganeidae; genus Agrypnia; species Agrypnia vestita. Next base: position 14,567 of record JADDOH010002013.1, on the reverse strand, counting down.
ATTGAAAAAGATTTTTGGGATATACGGCCGGCCTAGGGGACATATTTCAGTAGAGTTACCCGTTTTTCATTTCCCACAAGTGTCATTATCAGTAGCGGTACCAACTATAAAGGAATTTATTCAATCCCATATTTATCACGCTCTCCCCGTATTGTACATACGTGTAGTTCTGAAAGGGTGAAAATAGTTTTAACAACGCGTAGCGTACCTACTAAATGTTCAAAATATAATTAATTTTTTCATACATCTTACAACAAAACAATAGGTATTAAAAGGAATATTCTTGCACTCAATTTAAAAAAAAATGCTGATTTATAACTTTTCACTGTAAAACAATAATATTAAGTTACAAAAAAATGATCTATTGGCACATAGTACTCGTAGAATTAACAATGTACAAAAATATGACATTATTAATTCAAACAAAACTCGAATAAATAATATTATTGAAACATTTCTAGTCTCAAACGATAATAATAACTAGAGCCGTCAGTCTATTCTATGGTAGATTTAATTGTTTCATTTTACCGTTGAATTGGTTTCACTTCCTCGGCGAATAACTGAAGAAATATCAACAGATTGATAGGTACATATTCCCCTTGAGATTTAGTTGAGAGATATACGAGAGTCAAAATTAAACGGAACACTACAAAACTATTACAGGGATTGAAATGATACAGACTAGCGACGGCGAACCATTTTGCAAGGAGTGAAGAAAAGTATATATCCAATTTTACAATAAATTCGTGTGTCATTCAAATAAAATGTCTGTGTCACAACTTTCATTACAAATAATGTAAAACGTAATTTTATTTTTTAACAACACTGCATTTACGAAAACATTATTTCTTATACAATTGCCTTCTTTTTAATGGTTCCTTACATATTTTCTCTTTTTATTCATGTATATTTTTATAATGCGGAAAATGCTCTAGTACCACTAGCCAAAATTCACTGCACCACATTGAAATATTCGCGTATTACATAGTAATATAAATAATATAATCCTCAGTGACTTTCACTAGGCATGGACTTATATTTTGGTGCTAATATAGTTGCTGTAACGCACAGTGGGCTGTATTGGACTGGCGGAAATACTCTTTAAGAATTATGTTTTTGTAATAGTATACATGTGTGAGTTAATTTACGTTCTTGAAAAAATCAAAAATATTCTTAGAAAATTTTTCATGAATTAAGTAAGAGGTTAAAAATATTTTATATAATATTATTAAAAAATATATTCGTAATAAAGACAAAACTGATGACGCTAAAAATTGAGACTGATGACGTTTTAAGTATTGAGTTGTAAAAATCTACACTGATCATTGTCGATTATTTTATTGAGTTTCATGAAAAATATTTAAAATAATTGGGGCAAACGAAAACATTCTTAAAAACGATACAACGATAAAAATCGTAAATTCGTACGTAAACAGAATCTGACAGCTGACAATAATTTAATATGGCTTCGTTATTGAGACGTTGTTCCTTTTCAAAAAACGTGCGCATTTTCAAAGAGGTTCAAGTATCTACCCACTTTCATGTTTTATCGATTTTCGTTACTAGAAACAAATGTTTCGAAACTATTCAATTTTGACAACAGCATTGAATATCAAATTAATGAATGTGTTTTTTTGTTTTGAAAACGAATATTGACAATTACGCAATAAATAATTTCTTGATTATAACTTCTAATTGTTTTTGGTATGGTAACAAATAAAAACTTTCTTTAAAAAAACATCGAAACATTAATCAAATCGCATATGAACAGAATTCAACATGGCGTCGTTAGTTCTGGTGTCGCATTTCTGCTACACGTTGCGTGTGCAACTTCGGTTACAATAAAAATTTACCCAGAATGAACGAAGTATAACTTCTTTTGACGCATTTATCTAAAAAAAAAAACCTTGAAAGTGTATTGGAATGCATACATTAAAGTCAGCTTCGTATATACTTTTGCGCCGTTTTGCAACACGTCTGTTAAAGCGTGTATTCAGAACACCGCGCTACACACTCCATTTTGCTTAGTTAGTTAGTGTACGGATGGGGAAAATTCTCCAAAAAATTGGGCGAATTATTCGTTAGATGGTTCTAGTTTATACACTGACATTACATTATTTCTGTGGTGACGTACAAACTTGGAAATAGCAGGGGCGTATCCTCAGTATGAGTTATATAGATTACACGCCCCTAATATTTCCGTATCATATTCACGGAGTATCAGGTGATCAGAGATACATGATCGGCTCATGATTAGAACAATGAGAAGAAAAATTTGATGATGTATTATATTTAATTTTTGTTTAAAAAATCTTTTCAATTAAAAACTTTGTGCAAACAAAACGAATTTTCTCGCGTGTCACCAAAATAGTCAGCATAATATGATGCATGGCATTGGTTCACCATCTCTGATATAGACCGTTAAATAGTATCATCATGCTCTGAAAGTATTACTTGGCAACAGCGAAGCAATTCAATGAAATTAAATTAAGAAAGGCGGAATACTTGAAATTTTAAATGTTGGCAGATTTATTTAATCTAAATTTTATTCTTTACTCTTTTTGATCTCTATTTAATTTGTATTTTAATCTCTATTTAAACTCTATTTAATCTAAATTTTAGATGATAATAATAAAGGCTTGTAATTTTTTTAGCTGTATAAAAGCGTGCATTAGTATGTGTGCATAAATGTTATTAAATAAAGCAACATGAAAGTTATTGGAATGTATTTTTATTTTATTTATTTCAGAAAGTCTTACTTATAACCACAGTCTTGCCAGGTCTGTCTATCTCAGTTTGCGTCGGGGATTCTGCGTGTTGCAAAGCGACGAAATCATACAATAATCATATTAATTAAAATCAGTTTCGAACAATCATTTTGAGTGTGAAACACGGTTAATTCATAAAATAAATAACTAGGTACTTGCAACCTTTTAACAAATTATAGGTTAAAAAACAGAACCAAAAATTAGTTATAGAAAATTTTTACTTATAGAGAAATATATTAATAATATAAGGAGTAGGTTAATGAATAGAAATATCCAGTATCACTATCTAAGGGTTTCATCTTGTCTAGTATTAATTATATATATAAAATAAATATTTATATTGATAAAGCAAATTGCGTTATACACGTTTAGTATAAACGAGTACCTTTACTTGTTTTATAAAGGATATAATAGAGCTAGTCTACAATACTTTTCGTATTGAATTCGTATCGTAGGTCGAAAATGTTCAAGCTACCACGATATTAATAACTATGGAGATAAACGACTTCAAACTTTGCATTTTTTCCAATATTTCGGACACATTTTCTGTAAAACATTAAAGTAACTTATTTTTTTTTTTTTAACATGGCAAGAGGCTCAATTACAAAAGTGAAACACATCACAAAACACCCAGGCTTGGGTAAATCACATAGATTAATTTTGACCTCACCGGGAATCGAACCCGGAACCCTCGGTGTGAGAAGTCAGTGTCATACCTACTGAAGTCATACCTACTGAACTACGAGGGCCGTCTTATATCGAACATTAATAATTCATGTTCTTTAAAACAAGTCCAACAAAATGACAAAAACCTAAAATACATTTTACAAATTTCTGCAAGATTTTAATAATTTTATTTGACTTGTGAACCTAATTTAAATATTCGATATATTATATTAATTAAATGATAGTCCAACTTTTCACAGAAAATAAGTCAGAAATATTGAAAAAAGTGCAAACCTTGAAGTCGTTTATCGTCGCAACAGTTCATATTGGGACATTGTTGTTTGAACATTTTCGATTTATAAATTGGGTGTAACAGAGCTAGATCGGCAGGAATCTCTACCTGTCGATGTAGCTCTGTTACATCCTAGCGGAATTTAATTACTTTTATATATTTATTGTTAAGAATAAATAAATTTAAAAAGTAAACCTGCGTAATTTGAATATATATTGTTTATGTTGTGTAATATTTGTAATGTTGAGTTTTCAAGAAAATAATTGAATTTTGTTGAAGAAATTTCAAATTCCGTAAAATCATTTGCATTTTTCGTCTGGCCTATTTACGGAATGTGTATTATTGAATAATTATGGAAAACGAAGATAAGTGGGTTCGGGGGTAGATAAAAGAAAGAAAATGAATTTGAAAATGATTTGGGTGGATAAGTGAATTCGGGAATATCTATGGATTAGAGGGAGAGTGTGGGTTGAGACGAAACCGTGAATTTGTTGGTAAAAAATATATTTATGAGAATTTAAGATGGCGTAATAATTTAAGATAAGACCAGTAATTATGGGTGTAATGTAGAAAGTATAGATTCTACGTAGTCGTGTTACTTATTTTCACTCGCTTTCTCCGAAGTAAAAGTATTATAACTACACAACGTTTTTCTTAGGAATGTGAAAGACTTTTAAGCATTTTTTTTGTTTATTAATAAATAAAATAAAATTATAAAACAAGCCGAAAAAGTATCTCTGACTTTAAATTTGGAACATCGAAAGATCTGGAGATCGACATTATATAGATATATACATATTTATTGGTAAAAAAAAAATTATACGAAGAAGAGGTAATTTCAATGAAATGGGAAAATTAACTTCCATAGATTATTCAATATTCGATTGATTAATTCGAATGACTGTATACATATAATAATGATTTTATTTTTACCTTTGTCCAGGAATTATCAGCCTTCGATTAAAACAAAAAGAAATGCACTTAATTGATGTAATAAATTGTTAATAAATTGACTGTTAGTTTCGTCCTGAAAGATTACGAAATATGCTTTGGAAATGGAAAAAAATTGGAAAATTGTAGTTTAAAAAATATAAAATTGGTAATGTAAGGAGTGCCCTTACACAAAGCACAAAAATGTATTGTCCTTCGGGAATATGGAACCGAAAACGCTTACTTGAACACGTCACAAGGTTAGGACTAGCGCACGAGGACCGTATTCGGAAGCTGGACGCTGCGTCGTAAATCCAGATGCTGAGGAGAGAGCACTCCGGGGATTCCTTCACTCCAACTAAGCTGGCTTCGATTAAGAGAGGAGGGATTACGGGAGGACGGCTTGTTCCATTCTTTAAGGTAATATTCCCGGGGCAGCCTTGTTATCTCAAGATCGATGTTCGAATACATTTTGTTACACCCGTGCAACGCTTTAAATAGTAGTGCCGAACAATGTCACTGAATGTCAACCCACCGCTAACCCAGGGCCGTTTTAATATGGTTGTGTTCGGTAGACGTAAGTGTTTTACCGGAGCCTCGTTACACGTCGCTCGTAAACTAGAAGAGTGGAGAGGGCAGGAGCATACAGACTAATGCATCACATACAAATATGAGCCTATCGACTAAGAGAGAGAGAGAGAGAAAGTCATTATCATGATCATCTCCATTATCAGTATGTCTCACGACACAAGCCTCACTTGTTTCTGCCTTCAGTCCTTCTCATTATCTATTGGCCGCTACTATTTTGTTACCAGAACTTCATCTAACAGGAGTAAAGTATGTTTAGCATATTGCCTATTCATTTTTTGAGCAACTTTTTTTATTTTGGTACTCAGATGAATGTGCACGAGAAAGGTAAGTGTATCAATATCTATACCTATAAAACTCAATGTCTATCTGTCTGTCTGTTCTGTATACAAATCCACACCGTTTGTCCGATTCGATTCAAATTTTGCATACTTATGCTTTAGGACCCGGCGGGTAACATAGGCAACATTTCGCTCCTATTCTCATACCCCTTTCCCTCCCCTGACATATTGTCGTTGCAAATCTGTACCGTTTGACCGATCGGACTCAAAATTTGGAAACTTATTCTTAGTAATATATTCGACATTTCCTCCCGATTCTTTCAACCCTTCCCCTCTGCTGATATATTTTCGATGCAAATCTGTACCATTTGACCGATCGGACTCAAAATTTGGAAACCTATTCTTAAGGACTCGGCGGGTAACATAGGCAACATTTCCCTCCTATTCTCATACCCCTTCCCATCCCCTGACATATAGTCGTTGCAAATCTGTACCGTTTGACCGATCGGACTCAAAATTTGGAAACTTATTCTTAGTAATATATTCGACATTTCCTCCCGATTCTTTCAACCCTTCCCCTCTGCTGATATATTTTCGATGCAAATCTGTACCATTTGACCGATCGGACTCAAAATTTGGAAACCTATTCTTAAGGACTCGGCGGGTAACATATGCGACATTTCCGGCCTATTCTTTTAACCCTTACCGTCCCCTTTTTTTTGTATAATATATTTTTGATATAAATCTGTACCGGACACAAAATTTGGAAACTTATTCTTTAAGACCCGGCGGGTAATATATGTGACATTTTCCCCCTATTCTTTTACCCTTTCCCCTCCCTCTGATATATTTTCGATGCAAATCTGTACGGTTCGAATTGAAACTTTGTTTACCCTCAAAAATTTATTTTAAACTTAATCCTTAACCCGTGCAACGTCGGGTATGAACAGCTAGTATCTATATAAAAAGAAACCCGTGTTTCCCTACCCGCCAAGTTTTCTTCACAATCAGCCACTACCACCCCCTAGTGGTTATGGTGGTAGATAGCCCTTGGTGTCACATCAAAACTATGCGAGTTTGGTGGGGATGGCTGAGCGTGGGTGAGAGTGGGTGACGAAAATATGCTTTTTAGCACATTGTTTTGTTTTGGGAAAGCCGCAAATGCTTTAGATTGGTTCAGACTGGGCCCGCCGACCGTATCTGTGGGTTAGAAGGTTCCGGAAAAATCCGCTCTAGAAAGTTCCGGAAGGAGAAGGTTCTAGAAAATTCCCGAAAGTTCTATAGTTTTCCAAACTAAGTGGCGGAGTGTGTCGGTGAGTCAAGAACGTTCCAGAATGTCCGGTAAAGCTCTAGAAAGTTCTGGAAGGGGAATGTTCTAGAAGATTCCCGAAAGTTTTATAAGGTTCCAAACTTAGAGACGGAGTATGTCGATGAGTATAGAAGGTTTCAGAACGTTCGATAAAGCTCTAGAAAGTTCTGAAAGGAGAATGTTCTAGAAGATTCCCGATTATTCAATAAGGCTCCAAACTGAGTGTGTGGAGTGTGTCGGTGAGTCTAGAAGATTCCAATATTTTTGATAAAATTCTAGAAAGTTCTGGAAGGAGAACGTTAAAGAAGGTTCCCAAAAGCTCTATAAGGTTCTAAACTGAGTGCGGAGTGTATCAGTGAGACTAGAAGATTCCAGAACGTTCGATAAATCTCTAGAAAGTTCTGGAGAGGTTCTAGAAGATTTCCGAAAGTTCTATAAGGTTCCAAAACGTTCGATAAAGTTCTAGAATTTATTTTTTTAATTTATAATTTATTTAAGAATTAAAAAATCTCCAGTAAAGCTCTAGAAAGTTCTGGAAGGGGAGTGTTCTAGAAGATTCCCGAAAATTCTACAAGGTACCACAAACTAAGAGGTTAGTCTAGAAGGTTTCATAACGTTCGATTAAAGTCTAGAATGTTCTGGTAGCGGAGTGTGTCTGTGACTCTATAAGTTTCCAGACCGTTCGATAAAGTTCAAGATTGTTCTGGATGGAGAACGTTCTGGAAGAATCCCAAAAATTCTCTAACGTTCCAAACATAAAGGCGGAGTGTGTCTGTGAGTCTGCAAGGTTCCAGAATGTTCGATAAAGCTCTAGAAAGTTCTGGAAGGAGGACGTTGCCGTTGGTCACAGGTGCCGAAACCAGTAAAAAAAAGAAAAGTCGACACAATTCTATGCTTACCGAATTATGGCCCCGAGCGAAGTCGGGCCAACCAGCTAGTGAATAATTAAATACAAAACCAAAAAATGTTGTTCACTTCGAGTCAAGAATCTGTCAACAAAAAACTCTCGCGAACTGCGTGGATATGTGTTCTATATACGAGTATTTCATCAAGATAAAATTGCCATCCCATTTCAAGTGTAAAGCCTGACCCAGGGGCCACAACACGTGGAGAAAAACCACAAATTTAGAACCGCTAACAAGTAAAAAGTAGCGAAACATTTCTACCGCTAGACCGAAAAGTTAGTACATCTATATATATACTTTTTAACAACGTGTAGCGTACTTAAGCGTGAGTTGTTGAATTTCAGATGGGGTTGTACATAATGTACATTGAACATGTTTGCGTCAGATTGATATCGGATGTTTTCTACGACCCGAATAACATATAAATAGGAAATGAATATCCCGGCACATAATCAAAGTTAAAATCATTTCGATAGCAGCGACAACATTTTCAAATGATTTACTGTTTTCCTTTCGATAAAGTTGTATTTTTTTGGTATCAGATTCGAACTATGAAAATAAGTTTTTGATTTTATTTATTTTTCTTTTCTTATACATGAAAATTATTGTAATATTATATTTGAAGCTATACATATGAATGTAATGCAATGAATATAATAGCATTTATTTTGTACTAAAAATGGGAAATAATTTTTTGGATGTATGAGAATAAATAATCAGGTATTATGTCTTTCATTATACGGGTTTAATTTTTCCCAATACGATAATGTACACAATATACTAATAAAAATATTATTTCAGATTATTCGACAGAACAAAACATTTTATAAAACATTTTTGAGGAAAACGTAAAAAAAATATTTTTTCAAATTGTTCGAATTCACTTTTATAAAAAACCTACAAATATTATAAATTAGGATAAGTATAAATAAAAACTAAAAAATTATAAATAATCAAATAAACTTTGTAAATAGCCCTCTCTATATTTATTGCTCTGTACCTAGTTCATTTGTAATCACACCCTCGTTTAACCCCTTCCCTCCATAACTCATCTGTCTATTTATGAAAATTAACTATAGTACATTTCTTGTCCTGAAAAAGGGAGCGTCGCTCCGCAAAAAAATATTAATCGTGGTTAAAAAAAAGTGTTAGTTATTTTATTTTTTTACAATAATAATTGAAGGCACAAGTATTTGATCTTTCAAAATGAAAGAAATAAGATTATTGTGACGATCTAATTGACAAAAATCTTACATTGGACTTCAAAGTTGATGGGATACCACTATATATTTTTTTTAATATTTATTTTCTTTGTCACATATATGTATACATATATTTATATGCCAAACTGCACAGTAGTTTTACGGCATGGTTGCCTTTAATATCTTTTAATAAATTATTTTTTCACCTTTATTTTCAAGTATTAATTTTTTTGTGAATATTAAAGCGTACAGAGTTACAGAGTTTTTTTAATGAATATTACATATATATTAATAATTACGTATTATAGCTTCATTCACTTTGGACTTTTTCGAGGCCAACGGAGTTTTTGTGTGTTGCAACATATCGAAGAATTCTTAATTTTATTTATTAAAGATTCGTGGAACAACAAAGTCTATTTTTCTTTCACCATACACGATGTTTGTGGTGGGTATTCTCATTGCTCGACCTCGGGTCGTATGGTTGCGATGCGAGTCAATATGTATATTAATTAGCATTGCTTATCATTTCTTCTAAAATGATGTGCTATTGACGAAGACGAAGTAGTTTTTAAGACTTATGAGACGGTATTGGGGGACTGAAAAACTAGCATCGAAACTATATGTGATACATGTTTTTATTGATAACTGTTCAAATATAATTAGTATATCATATATAATATATCAAATCAAATATAATATAATTAACTTTAACTTAAAATTTTATTAAATTCAAATTTTTATTTTTGTTTTGAAAAATAAAATACAAAACTCTTCACATTATTCTGGAAGACAAGTAAGTTGGCTGTATTAAGCAAGGTAACATAATACTACTTAAATATATTATCATCATCACGATGATGTAGCATTGATCCATTAAGAATGTTTTTCTTCTCATGTAGTTAGTAATTTTCGCCATCTATGTCTTTTTTTACAGGTAGTCAAGTTTTATAATTTATTAATGAAAATTATTTATAGAAAAAAATATTGTTATAAAGTAATCCTCTTGACAGTAAAAAATATCCGCTGATATTAAGATTTCTTTTTATTATATTCTGGGCATATATGTAGTTGAAAATAATATTTTGTAATCAGACTAACAACCTAGAAGTGGGGAGACTGGTAAATTAGAAACAGCCGGACAATTCAACACCAAGTTCTTTGAACAGTGATGAGTCCCCCCAAAGCTAACTGCGTAAACGTATGAAGAGAATAAATATTCCGTTAATTAACCGAAAATGCGCATTTTATAGTACTTTAGGTAATATTGGAACATCCATAGTGTAGGATGAGAATTCTCTCAGATTCGCCTCGTCTGCGTATATATGCGTATATAATTATTCCCGGGGGTTTGTGCGTAAAAGAGATTGTCGATCTATGTGGATTCTCAGAGATCAAAGACTCACTCGTGGTTGCTCACAGACGGAAATTTTTCACCCGTGGACACCATTTTCTACAGTAATGTGCTAGTATTATGATAAATTTAAGATAATTTTTTATATTAAAAATTTTGTATAAATAAAAAAATTGACGCTGATTTCAATTTTGAATAAACTACAGGATCTAACTTATGAATCAGAAAGAAACCCTGACACTGAAATATTGGTTTGAATTTTCTTAATGTTTTCACATAAAGTATAAGAACGAGTTTCACGTTCGCGAAAAAATTGATTGGGTTGTAAAGAATATGGCCTAAAAAATACAACACGTAAATTCTACGCAGGGAAATAAAACAAGAAAAACTTATACACGACTGTTTGTCGTAACATTTTTACGACTTCTTTCAGAAGTACATTATTTATATTTCTCCCGAGAATTTTTTTAAGATTACTCTGCTAATTTCTGTTAAAATAATACATTTTCAAATCTAATTTATTATTAAATATTTATTGCTTACTGTAATAAGTCAATTTATTTTGTATCAAGAACATACAAAATAAATTGACAGGAATTAATGGATATTATGTGAATATATAATGTTTTAATACATATAAAGACGGATCAGACGAGCGCTTTATTTTCTTACTAAATAATAAGATGGACCCATAACAAAGGCATTTTGTTTTTAAAGTATTCATAGACTTAGATGTCGAAACGGATTAAGTGATAAGGTGTTAACTTCACAAGAAATGAAGACAAACGAGGAACACACTCCTTAAGGAGGATTTATGGGAATAAAACACCGTTTAGGAGACCAAGCAAAAGCGAAGTTATTTCGAATGCCAGCCCCTCAATAATGAATTGTGAAATAAATACTGCAAAATTCTTGGACAGATTTAATGCGATGATATATTGTATAATTGAACAGAAGTTCCTGCATGGATCGAATTCGAAGCCTGGAATTGGCAAAAAAGAAATTAATATACACTGAATGTGGTGGAAATGCGGTCGGTCGGTCGATAGAGTGAATAATTAATAAGTTAAAAATGAATTTTATGCTGGTTATAGCTTGGTAGATAGAATAAAGGAATGATCGCTGAGATGGTTTGGTCATGTGGAACATATGAGCGAGGAAAGGATGCTTTAAAAGATATATAAGGTGAGTTTGAAAGCAGCAAGAAGAGGGGGCGTCCGCGAAAGACCTGGCACTATCAAATATAATAAATATTAGAGAAAGGCCCTATTGAAAGCTTCAACAACCGAAGAGCATTATGAGAGGATGTATGAATGCAGCCGCAGAAAAATTGATGGGCCAAGATAGAAGAATATGGCGTTCTATTTTCTCTACCTACCTCTGCGGGGAAACGGCTCAGTGGTTATTCAGTTAGTTACCTACTAATTTATTTTTTAAAAAAATTAAAAAAAAAAAAAATTGAATTAAAATAATTAGATAGCACCGTGCGAATTGCAAAAATTACATCTGATTGCACCTTTACTCGTAAACCTATATAATAACTTACCTATATATTGTCACCGAACTCGATAAATTCCCATCAAAATGAGGTTACTAAGCAAATATTTTCTACTCTTAAGTATGTAGTTACAGGTAAATGTTAGGTTAGATTAGTAAAAACATTTATGTCAAAGTATTGTCACGTGTCTGGCTGCGGGAAGAATTAATGAAAACGCTGGAATGTGATAACGGATTTATTTATTACTGATTAATTAATTAATCGATCGTACAAAGTCACTTAACACTATTAAATATAACTGTATTCTTTAAATTAAACTGTTTCGTAATTTACCATTCTTAAATATACACTTTATATCCACTTAAACACTTTATTCACTATTCACTAGAACATTCCATCCAATCTCCGCACGTCTTATTTCGCTTCGGTCTATTTCGCTACGTAAGAACTCTCCAGAATATTGCTGTCTAATTACCGCTCGCTTGGCACCACTAGCCTCTCGCAACTCGCCGCTGCGTTTGCTTTGCTTCTCTTTCGTGCCGCTGTCAAGCGCGCCCGAAAAACAAAATCTCACTCGTCCTTACTCCCGTGTGCCGTATTTATTCGCTAATACTGATATCGAAATTTCCAGACGTTTCCAGTGTTTACGAGAACTTCTTCGTGGTTTCCATTTGTAGATTTTTCTCGTAAGCCGTAGATTATGCTAGGCCATTCTGGAATCTTCGGTATCTTGTGATCATTTCAAATAACTGTCACTTGACATGAGTGCGTGATTCTTTTTAGCCTCTTTGCAGTATATAAGCGAGATGGAAAATAGATTTTTCTTAAATCGGCATAGATGATAGATAGTACGACGTAATCTTTTTTTCTGACGTACCGCCCTAACTTCTCTTCTCCCCTAATTTTAAAATTTTCCATGCACGCTCGATAATTCATCATAATAGGATCGCAAAGAAATATGATCAAGTAAAATTTTGTACTCTTTTATTTTTTTAACTTTTGTGCTTTTTCAAAAATGATATCTTTTTTAGGTGTTTATTTTATTAAATATATGAATTAGAAATATAGCTTTGCAGTCCTAATAAAGTTTTGTTATTAAAAGAAAAACGTCGACCAATATCACCTTTATTTGGAACTGTTTAGCATAACACAACATAACTTTCTAGATGGCGCTTGGAAGATCACCTAAACTATTACTCTCTCGTATGTCACTCCGTTCGAGAATTCACTTAATAAATTACTCGCTTCTGTTGAGTTCTGTCGAAACGGAAATTTCATCTTTGGCTGTGCGCGGCGCCTTAAATACCCGCGAAATCCCAACACTCGCATTCCAGTGCCTTTTAGAATAATCGGAGCCCTTCCACCTTCCAGTCCCTTCTTAACTGATTGAGAGCTCTCCGAATGCGATGGAATGTTTTTATACCGTGATAATTATTAGGTCCTTAAATATGAAATTGGCGTTTAGTATGGGAGGAACATAAAGCCGATTTTTTGTTATTATAATATATTTATTTAATCAAAGTATGTACCATTGCTATCTATGCACTTTTGCCATCTCATAGGTAGTTCATCGATCCCTTTACTAAAAAAACCATTCGGACGGGAATCAATAAAATCTTTGAAGGCGGTTTGGACTGCCCTATTGGAGTTGAATTTTTTCCTTTGCAAGAAGTTATACAAATTTCGAAAAAAATGGTAAGGGTACGCACATGCCAAAGATGCCTCACTGCGATACCTCGCGGTCGCGGTTTCAGCTCGCTATCTCGATGTCGATACTCGCTGTTTACATGGATGGCGGTGCGAACATGTCGGTTCAGTCGCACCTCGATGTCGATACTCGCTATCCCACAAAGCAGGAATATTAAAAATCAAATCAATTAGCACCTCCTTATCCATAATTCAATTCACAGTATTTATCAAGTAAAAACAGTTTAAAAGATAACTATAGCGATCGTGACATGAGCAATACGGGATTAATGACAGATGACAGATCCATTTGTTTTTACATCGCGGTCGACAGCGAGCAGCGATGTGATCTGGATCGTGATTGGACAGATTCGCTAGGCTGAGGCGAATATGACCAATCACGAGCCAGAACACATCGCTGCTCGCGGTCGACCGCGATGTGAAAACAAAATATTTTGTTATCACGAAAGCATCGAGCTAAACCTCCATGTAGGCCGCGATGTATCGCAGTGAGGTATCTTTCGGCATGTGCGTGCGTATCTACTAGCGTGTATTTGTTTTACATGGAGGTGACATCGAGATAGCGAGCTAAACCGCGACCGCGAGGTATCGCAGTGAAGCATCTTTGGCATGTTCGTACCCTAATCTGTTAATCTGTTGGGGCAAGGTCCGGAGAGTACGGTGGATGTCTTAGACATTCCAATTGAAGCTCCTCTAATTTGGTAGCCGTCTGTTGTGCAGTGTGTGGTCTAGCGTTATCATGAAGCAGCAGTGGCCTAGAGCGATTAACCAGCCTCGGTTGTTTAGCAGCTAGCTTTTCCATCATGGTTTGCAGTTGTTGACAATAGACATCTGCCGTAATCGTCTGGCCAGATTTAAGAAAGCTGTAGTGAACGACACCAGCACTAGTCCACCAAACGCTCACAAGTAACTTTTTTGGAGTCAATTTTCGCTTGGGGCATGGTTTGGCTGGTTCGGCAGGGTTCAGCATTGCGATGAGCGCTTTCGATTATCGTACAGGATCCACTTTTCATCACAGGTAATGATTCGATTTAAAATCCCTTCATTATTGTGCCGGTTGAGTAATGCAA
>JADDOH010002012.1:0-127302 GCA_016648135.1 Agrypnia vestita | reverse complement strand
ATATATATTATTAAACATATTTTTCATTTATTTAAGGAAACGAATCCCGTAATATTTAATACGAAATAAATAAATGAAATAAAGAGAAACACACAAATATCAAATAATAAAACTGAAAAATTAAATGCTAAAATAATTAAACCTGGATTCGAACCACGGACCTCTGTGTTTCGCGCACAGCGTGTTACCAATTTCACTAACCCAGCGACTTAATGAGTCGTCAATATTTGATAGTTATATGATTCTCTTTGAATTATTAATTCACTTATTTATACTATTCCATTTTTATTCGGGAAGTAAATCGACTGTTACGAGAATATCAAACGAAGCTTTGACGTCTTCTCGTTAGTCGATTTCCGAACAATGGAAGTATTCTTTGCTAAACTGCAAATAAAGTATACATATTATTAAACATATTTTTCATTTATTTAAGGAAACGAGTCCCGTAATATTTAATACGAAATAAATAAATGAAATAAAGAGTCGTTGGGATAGTGAAATTGGTAACACGCTGTGCGCGAAACACAGAGGTCCGTGGTTCGAATCCAGGTTCCAGCATTTAATTTTTCAGTTTTATTATTTGATATTTGTGTTTCTCTTTATTTCATTTATTTATTTCGTATTAAATATATATATATATCATCTATATATATATATAATATATATATATATTATATAATATATATTATATAATATAATATTATAGTCTATATGTTGTGTCCTTACATATGAAATTGGCGTTTTTCCGTACTGGCAAATTTGATCTCAAATATCTTCTCTTTGGTTAGGAATTCCAAATCCAAATTTATACAGCTATTTACTCATGTATTTGTGTTTTGAAAATTATAAGTCATTTGTTTTTTCCTCAATTGTTTTTTTCTTTGCGTCACTCAGTTTACAAAATGAAAAACTTGAAATATCGCGTTATTTACGAATACGAGTTCCACCGTGGCACCAGTGCTGCAGAAACGGCTCGAAGGATTAATGATGTGTATGGCGACGGTGCCGCAAAAGAAAACACCGTGCGTTTTTGGTTCCAACGTTTTCGTTCTGGAAATTTCGACCTGCAGAACAAGCCCCGTGGACGGCCGGAGGCCAAAGTTGATAATGAAGAATTGAAGGCTATTGTGGAAGCGGATCCATCGCAAACCACATCCGAGTTAGCTGCAGGCTGCGGTGTTAGTGGTAAAACTGTTTTAATCCACTTGAAGCAAATTGGTAAGGTGAAAAAGCTTGAAAGGTGGGTACCTCACGAATTGAGTGAAGCAAATCAACAACGTCGAGGTTACTTGTGAGCGTTTGGTGGACTAGTTGCGGTGTCGTTCACTACAGCTTCCTTAAATCTGGCCAGACGATTACGGCAGATGTCTATTGTCAGCAACTGCAAACCATGATGGAAAAGCTAGCTGCTAAACAACCGAGGCTGGTTAATCGCTCTAGGCCACTGCTGCTTCATGATAACGCTAGACCACACACTGCACAACAGACGGCTACCAAATTAGAGGAGCTTCAATTGGAATGTCTAAGACATCGACCGTACTCTCCGGACCTTGCCCCAACAGATTACCATTTTTTTCGAAATTTGGATAACTTCTTGCAAAGGAAAAAATTCAACTCCGATGGGGCAGTCCAAACCGCCTTCAAAGATTTTATTGATTCCCTTCCGAATGGTTTTTTTAGTAAAGGGATCGATGAACTACCTATGAGATGGCAAAAGTGCATAGATAGCAATGGTACATACTTTGATTAAATAAATATATTATAATAAAAAAAAATCGACTTTATGTTCCTCCCATACTAAACGTCAATTTCATATGTAAGGACCTAATATTTGTCACATCAATATTCTTACTATTTACAAACTCAGCTTAATAATGGTGAAAAATAGTACTCACCTAGTGGTCGTCTAGAAAGAGGCTTGAAACGCCGACAATTCATAAGCTAGTAAAATATATATTTCTCTATTTATCAATGTGCGCAACTAACACTACTAAGAGGTTACGTTATGTTAGATGGCGCTGCTCTCACAGCCATATGTGTGTCTCTATGAAACAATTCTCAGCAACAAAGTTAATTTTTCGAGAACATTCATATTTACCCAAAATATAGTCAAAAATCTCCGACATCAACAAAACTTAAATATAAGAAATCTCCATATGAGAGAATTGTGTTTTGATTTAAAAGTTGCTAGGACATACACAACTAACACATGTAAAACTGAGGTTCAAACACGAAATAGAACATCATAGAGTAGCTTGTTGGTCTTGTGGTTAGGACACTGGCCTCGTGATCCAAAGGTTGCGGGTTCGAACCTCACTCCAGACTAGCAAGTTAGTCCTATTTTCATAGCACAAGCGTTTAGCTTAGTTTGAAAATAGTAAGAATATTGATGTGACACGTATTCCGTGTTCACATCTCTATTTAAAAAAAAAAAAAAAAATTTGATGGGTTACAACTTGTAATATACATATTTCTATAACCATGTGTCCAATTGTCACTGTGTGTAGTTAGTTATACGTCCACCGTCGCTCGCACGTGAGACGACACCTGTGCCAAAAACGCGGAGGCTTTTTAAATTCGCTTCCTCGAGCTTCCGCCGCCCGCCGCTGCTTGGCGCTAGTTCGGTAGCACCAATTACCCCAGGTAAATGAATAATAATTGCACAGAGATGGCGCTTAAATTGCCCCCGCCCCCTCCCCCACCTGTTAACCCCCGCGACGGCCACGACCCCTGCAGGGGTAATTTGTAATTAACGAGGTAACCCGCGTCAAACAAATTTTAACAGGTGCGACGCCGGCGCCGCGCCCTACTAAATAGTTATTTATGCCTTCAGAGAGATGGAATTTAAAATGTTTTGAGTGGAATTTGAAAGTGTCCAACGATTGTGTGCAGAGGTCCCCTAATTAGGGACTCGATTCAGTGAAGGCATAGACGGAAAATATTTTTTGTGCACGTTAATAAATCGAAGTCGTCAGACAGACAGTAGGCGATACGGATTAATAAGAAGAGTTAAAAAATTGTTACTTATTTACTTACTTACCATCACGCTGTTACCTCGTGGGGGTAGGTAGAGAGGATAGAGCGCCACCTGATATACAACTCTGGCCTCATCCAGTGTCTGGTTAATCTGGTCATGCCACGTCCTCCGCGGTCGCCCTCTCTTTCTGGAAGCATCAAAAATTGCATTATGTATCTTTCTTACCATTCTTTCCTCATTCATACTGTAACAAATCTGCAAA
The DNA here is from genome assembly GCA_016648135.1 of Agrypnia vestita. Lineage (NCBI taxonomy): Eukaryota > Metazoa > Arthropoda > Insecta > Trichoptera > Phryganeidae > Agrypnia > Agrypnia vestita. Next base: position 124,063 of record JADDOH010002012.1, on the reverse strand, counting down.
AATTACTTTTAATAATGAAATATTTTTAATATTTCTGAAGAACACCGCTATACAGCCAGCAGACCCCGGCCACTACCAATAAAACTTTGCGCCGCCGGCGATGCCAGCGGCACCTTTTCATCCCCTAAACCGGGGTTCCGTCAGCAATAAAAACATCGGATTGTCGGTGCACAGCAAAAGTCTATCTTTTATGACTTTGCGACAATTATTTTTATGAAGGCTAAGAGAAAGCGGCCGAAGTACATGTAACATCCAAAATGCAATGTGTGAGAACAAGACAGCCCTTAGCGAAAAATCACAGCAGAAAGAAAGGGATGCAAATCAAAAATTGGGTATAAAAGGCCTATCAGAACCCCAAAGAATTCAGAGTCGGAGGGGGTGAGCTGCCTGGACCTTGGCCACAATAGTGGTTAGTATACCGAGCAAACCCCGGAGTGTTGGAGGGGGAGGGCTCCCGGGCCCTCCCCTGGACGAGTCGCCCATAGATTCTGGGTCATCCCCTACCACGGATGACCTGATTACCTTGGGTGACTCGGAAAGAGTGGGAGCGAGCCACCATAGATTCTGGGTCATCCCGTAACACGGATGACCTGATTACCTTGGTGGGCTCGAGTAGGAGGAGGTGGGAGGGACGCTGCTGGACCCTGGCTACAATAGTAGCCGGTATACCGAGCGCCCTCCGGAGGAGGTGGGAGGTACGCTGCTGGACCCTGGCTACAATCGTAGCTGGTATACCGAGCGACCGCCCGGAGGGAGTAGGAGGACGAAGCGCGGAGGTGGCCGGAAGAGGAGGGTCACTCCGCATCCGATATCTCCAGCCGGAGGTAACGGAGGGCTTCCGGGTCAGCGCAATAAGGGCTTTAGCCCCGACAACGCTGTCTTCCCGGGAGTCCGAGGTGCCGCAGTGGCATCACGTCCATCAGGACCCGAGTAGGTGGGGCGCTCCGGAGGCGCACTTTGTGGCCAGGACCCACATAGCACCAGGATGGACTGGAGGAGGGCGCCGTGGATCTGCATTGCGGGGGGTCCGAAGGCTCCAGTCACGAGCGGTGCTGAGGCTGTGAGGGCAGCCTGAGTGTCGAGCTGACACTGTAGCGCGCTGTGGAGGTATCCCGCCTGGAGGCGGGCGGGAAGTTCCCACGTAGCACCTGGCGGTGCTGAGGCTGTGAAGGCAGCCTGAGTGTCTGGATGACACTGAAGCGCGCTGTGGAGGTATCCCGCCCGGGGGGCGGGCGGGAAGTTCCCACGACGGTAACAGAGCTAGGTATAGTTTAGACTTAGTATAGGGGTTAATGGAGATTAGGTTAGTTTAGTATAGGCCTACTTAAGTTTAGTTAAGTCTAGTATGTATCTCCCTATTGTTCATGTAAATATTTGTATCTCTCTTGTTATTCTTATTCTTGCTTAATTTTTCATGTAAATATACAAGAATTACTGTCGACAGAACCAGACTTCTTATTTTGTACCTCCTTTCCGAATATCAGCGACCCATGTGGATGGTTGTGCGTGTGTGTGTGGCGGCACGCATACAGCCAAGATTAGACCGCTCGGCTGTGCGGGTGGGTGCGAATCCCGCCCGCTGAAGGGCGCAGATCTTGGAGAGATCCGCGCCCCCCGCCCGGCGCTTTGAGAGAATGTGCCCGGGCGGGAGACGTCACAATACGTTCAACATGCCCAATCCATCTGAGCGACCCTTTTTTAATTCTTTTAATTATGCAAATATCAGCTTTTCATTGATTTCTAATATCTTCATTTATACTCTATTATAAATGGATTTGTTATGATATCTCCTCTTCTGCCAGCTCCAGGCTTCACTTCCATTGATCAGTATTGGTACCAACACTGATGTAAAAAATTCTTAATTTTGATTTTCAGGCGTATTCTAGTGTATATGTTAAATCATTCGGAAGAATATCGTGTACGTTAGAGAGAATATTGCTTAATACTTAAAAATATGGCACCATAATTACCATCTGCGAAATCTATGTATACTGTTTCACGAAAAAGGACTACAGATGTCTAGCATAGTCCAATAAAATATACAGAAGGTTCCCAGAATTGGAATATGTAGGTATAACTTGCGAAAATTTCATAATGGAATTGGTAAACGTTGCATTGTGTAGAGTGATCATTTAAGCCAGTTCATACAGGTTGTAAGCCATGGGCCATCGTATAAGAGACTTCCCCGCACTTTTCTCACATTAATAGCTTTGTCTTTGTGAGACTTCTATGACAATTTATTTTAATTAATACAATTTTTATAAGAAACCAATGTATTAGGCCACAAACTTGATTGTAATCGCTTTTATGAAAATTGGGGTAGGTAATTTTCACTATCAAGAGACTTCTTTCTTCCATTTATTTCTAATTAATTGAATTTACATAATATTCGCATGTTAGATAAATATCACTTATTCACTATCGAACGCCCGGTTGGTATTCATCATCATCATCTTCATCCCCTTTTCTAGTAGGGTTGGAGGCCCAAAGATTCAACAAGGTGCTTCCATATTTCCCTGTCTTGCGCTGCTTCCGAATGAGTTAACCAGTCCAAAGCCATATTGTTTTCATACACATTTTTTGTTGGTTCTTCCAGCTTAATCTGGGGTAACCTACCAGCCATTGCTAAGAATATACTTCTTGGTATTCGTTCCTCTGGCATTCTTAGCACGGTTGGTATTCTCGTAATTTATTTTTGCTGTTCGCTACTCACTAGTCTCTGCTGGTTTCTATGGGATCGCCGAATTGTCGCAATAAGACTGCCCACGGTCGTCCTTTTTATATTCTGTTTCGGGTTTCCAGACGTTTCGCTAGTTTAATCGGCATTTTAACCGCTTATTCCTTAGATCCTTCTAGTAATTTCCAATTTATTGTAGAATGTCAAGAGTATTGGAAAATCCTTGATTATGTGTTATTCTTTCTATTTCTGCATTGATAACATAATTTGATAAAGGTAAGCGAAATTAAAATATATATCTCACATTAAAAGCAGAATTTTGTGAGAAGTTTATATATTAAAGTTAAGATCTTTAGCAGGTAAAGATCTTCCTATTAATTTAAAGTAAATTTTGACGGTAATTGTTACTTTTATAATTATGTGACTCATATTAAATATCTCTTTGGCAACATTGTAGGACGTTTTCTTAAAAAGTAATTCGAGCAATCTCCTACGAAGAGACAAAGGGTAATTTGATATCACCACCGACATACGCTGGTGTATTGTTTTATTTATACAAGATAAGACAGGGAAGTAGAAGTGTTAGATCAGCTATCCGAGTGGTCCTCGATGACACGTATCATTGTTGAAAATATAATTCTCATTGTTTTTTTTATTTAATTTATATAAGGTAAAATACAAATCTTACGTATTTCCAAATAAAATTGACAATTTTTTTTGAGTCTTTTCAGTAAAGAGAAGCTCTTGAGTCTAAAAAACCAACCCATAAAAAACAAGTTTTTATTATACTACCTTTCTCATTGAATCAGGTTTCGTGCCTACTGCAGGCGTCGGGGTCTTTACTCATTTGTATTGATTCAAATTTGAAAAAACATTAATATTTCGAAATATCCAAAATTATACTATAATTATTAAATTTTTTTTAACAAAAATTTGTTAGATCATTTTTATTGTCGCCACGAGTCTACCTGCAAAGTTTCAGCTTGATTGGATTACAGGAAAAGGGTAAAAAATCGGTCCAAAGTTTTTCCGGCAGACAACAAACCGTAGACGCTACGAGTTAAAAGAAAGGGAGTAATAAGGGTGCCTCAGTTATTATTTTGTATATAGGTGGTAATATCAGATAGTAAGATAATGAATAATAAAATACTTCAAATTTGAAAAAAGCTGAAAGTTTTTTATGAATTGTAAGTATATATAAGTTATAATAATAAGTTGGATTTTAAGAAGGTTTGATTTCTGTATTTTATTTATCTTTTTTTTCTTGATTCTTTTTATCTCAACCAGCTCAGGAGCCCCTAGTTATATCTCTTGGACATAACTATTACAGCGCTCTCTGACCTGTGCTGTTTCGGTCACTTATTCTTGCTGGTAGTTCTATCTTTTTTCTCAGTCTCTACATCAGCTTTCTCCTTGTTCTCCTGGGTAAGTGTGTAAGGCCTTTTTCCCTATGATCATGCCGCAAAAATCTGTTTGAATAATTATGGCGGACCCAACGCTTACAAAGGATTGTTTATAAGCTATAGCTCCTATATCTCTCGCTTACAAAGGATTGTTTATAAGCTATAGCTCCTATATCTCTCGCTTACAAAGGATTGTTTATAAGCTGTAGCTCCTATATCTCTCGCTTACAAAGGATTGTTTATAAGCTATAGCTCCTATATCTCTCGCTTACAAAGGATTGTTTAATAAGCTATATCTCCTAAATTTCTCGTAATACAACTAACTGATATGTTTTTTTAAAAATTATATTATGCTTTTTTAAGCTATTACTGTGTACTTTTCTACTGTAAATTTATTTTTCTTGTTTGTATTTCTTGGGAATTCACTGCGAAACAATTTTTAAACATTTTGTTTGAAGTGTTAATTCATTTAATGTTGATTAATAAACATTTAACCTTATTTTTTTGTAAAAAATAAATAATCGGTCCTGCTCGTTCACCGCGTGGTTGGCATTTTTTAATGCTAACAGCTGTGCTATCCCGCTAAATACGGTGTTTTCTTCGGCAACAATTTTTTGTTACATTAAATGAAATAGCATAGTATAATAATACATTGTTTAAATAACAAATAAATATTACGGAAATAATGACAAATAAATATATAAAACAGAAATTAAATAAAAATATAAATAAGAATATTATATTAAATCTGTTTGGGTAGCTTTTAGTTTGCCAAGCGGAGGAAATAAAGAAGATGTAAAAATAGAAAAATATTACAGAATTTTTAATGTATATTAAGACAGACAGATAATGTGTTTCTTAAATTATACAATAAACACTTGTTAATGAAATTATATATATATAATATATATATAAATATTTATATATATATATCGAGATATAGATAAATGTAGAGGTAGTAAAACAACATTCTCAAGCGCACATAAAGGACTTAATCCACTGAAGCGTGTAGTTAGGTAGCCACTTATACGGTGTATCGGTGTAGATGAGGCTTTACATCACTAAGCTGATGTTACGGCCTTCGGTTATTCCCAAAACTGATGTTTGTATTGTAACACCGTACAAGTCTTATAGGAACAAAACTTTGCCGACATATATCATGGTTCATATTATACCGTTTGATAAATAACATATGCATGGCCAATTTACATTTGATTAATATACATAAAATAATTCTTATCGAAGATGTTTTGGAAAACCCTCTCAGAGATATTTATTTATTTGTTTATGGGAAACTAACAGTACATATAAAGTCATTATACATGATTATTGAACAGTATAGAGACCATCTTACAAGTTTCCACAGAATTAACATATATATGGAATAGATAATATCCAAAATAATATTGTTCAGCATAGCGGTAGCTCTTCCAACAGGCATAACCATCAATAAGTTATTCCTGTATATTGGAATATGAAACAATCTATATCGACACTGTAGGGGAGAGTAACCAATATTGAACCGGCACTTATATTGGACCACTTCTGTTTTACTACCAAAATGAAACAATTTTTTTACACTGGCAATTGAAAAACACGCGATTGCAGCGCCACTAACATTCCGCCATTTTGTACCAACGTTTAATACATATTGCAACTGTGATGAAAAAAAATTCTTTTTGGACTGTATTGATGCTGATTTTGAATGTGATGTCTAACGAAGTTGTTCGTCGTAATAGTAAGTCATTATTTTGTAATATTTAATATAAATAGGCCAGTTTTATACTGTTTTAAATACCAGTAAATAAACACAAATCCGTAGAGTTTATGTTTTTATTTTTTGACACGAATGAAAATATACCATGGTCCGTATATTAAGTAAAATTGTTCCTTTTTGAATACATACTACTTTTAAATAATAAATATATGTAATCATGATACTAAACTGTGTTTATTTTTCATTAATTACGTATTTTTTTCATTTGGTCCAATTTAGGATCCTGGTGGTCCAATTTAGGATACTGGTTGCGTTAATTGGACCGAACGACAACCTTCACTAAACGATTATTTTTTAATAGTTACGACTGCGCTACGATGAGAACAGATTGTTATTATCTAGCTACTGAATCAAGCTATATTTTCAGCTACTTTTCATTCTTATAGCTTGAAAGGATTTGGTGATATGTGCCATTATGTCAAAAATGTAGGTTAATCTCCCCTATAAGGTACTTTTTAGGAATATACAAACAAATGCTCCATATAATTTCAAGATTATAAATATCAAAGCGAAGATATTTTTAATGTTCCATATGCGTTATTGTTGTGATAGTCTAACATTTAACTAAAAAAAGTAAAATATATTGAAAAAAAAATGCAAACTTTGGTATACCTTATATCCGTAACCCTTGAAGTTTCAACAAAAGTAGGTATTAAGAATATTTTCATTTCAACGATTCAAAATTGCATAAAAAAGACTCCCTGAAAGAGACACCCTATATATAATATTTTTCATAAAAACTTTTGTTTGTTTATTATTTTGTACACATCGATTATCAATAAATTTTATCTTGTTCCTTACTTTTCATAACTACTCTAAAAAAATCTGCAAAATGTTCATTTTTACGCACTCGGGTAGGTGTGATCCCTTATCTACATTAGTGACAAAATAAAATAACGTGTTTAATGTACAAATTTCACTTTAGTGAAAATTAAAAAAGTGATTGTAACATTTTTTAAATTGAGTTTTCCATAGCACTTATTTAAGAAGCAAGCCATTATAATTACCACCCCGTAAAGTGGAAAGAACAATTCATTAGCAGACCATACTCTATCTACCAAAATGAAAAAAAAATCAACCGCTGATATTAAAGTGCAGTCGCCAGATTAATCCACATAATTACTGCAGAGCTGAAGATAACGTTAATAAAATGGAAAGCCCCAGTTTGGATGGGGTAAAAGTTGCCCCAATCCTGAACTATTTTCAGATTTCATTTCACTAATTACGCCCGAGTCCATATCAGTAATGAAGTGTTTCTGTTGGGACTAATCGAAAGCAATTAACCTCAAAATCCACAGCCTTACTACACTTGTTAATGATAGAGTACCTACCCGGCTAGGTCACTTTTTGGACGTTAAAGTTGAAGCAATTAGGATTCCGAATCTTGTGTATCAAAATCGACTCGAATTTTGCGTCGTTATAGCTAATTAATTGGACGCTAGGCCAAAGGACAAACGATACTTTTGAAAATATAATGATACTCCTAGCGATGCAAAGACAAATCAGCAATATGTGACATCAGCCACACGTCGGCGTCGCGAGGAATCGATCAAAATGGTTAAGCTCATCAACAATTGGCTCTACAACCCCTGGAGTTCTTCAAGAGTCTACTTCCACTCATTTCTGTCTTGTGTCAGCTCTGCGATGTAGATATGTCTTTGATGACATTGTTGCTTCGTCTTAATGTTGGCCTTCCTAAGCTCCTAAGCTTACATATTACGAGGGGACCAAAATATAGTCTAACCCAATTAGGGGAAAATAAGTGGTGAAATAAGCGTAGGAAGACGCCGCATCGTACGGCTTGAGGGACTTAGATAAATGTAACACGATCGACTTGTCAATCGCACAAATCGCACATTTCAAATTCTAAATTGATGTGTAACTTTTTTAATATGTGTAATTTTTGGCCGATATCTGGCGAAGGTTTTGATGAGGATAAAACCGTCGAAATATTTGTGGTGTTCGAATGAAGAAATGTTTGGATACTGAAACAACCTTACCCCCTAGAATTTGAAAAATTCGATAAAATAATCCACCCCCCCTCTATGGATTTTAGAATTTTTTAGTTCTAAACTTTTCAAGTAGTACTTTTTGTAGTTCGTTGTAGTTCATTTAATATAGTTTATTGAAGTGTGTAATGTATAGGTACCAGGAGCATGCAGTGAGAACAAGAAGCATAACTTTTATTTAAACATATATTTGAAAAAAAAAGAAAAAAATATATTTATCTGGCAGAATATTAAGAAATATTAAAATCTGAATAATATGTTAATTATTGTGATAGGAATATTACGAGATGTATATCTAAAATCGCTTTCTTTTCTAAATACATGCTTAGGAAAAAAGTTATGCTTCTTGTTCTCACTGCACGCGCCTGATACGTATCTACTACAAATGTAGCGCACAATTTATAGTCTTCAAACAGATGAACGCATGCGTGTTGTTATGTTGTAGTATTCATTTTGAAATGTACATTTTCCCTTCGCTAATCGCAACCTATTTTCACGGACAGAGAGCTAATTCAAAAATGTCATGTTCTGATACCTAAAACCGTTTCAGTACATTCTTTTCGCGTGCGTAATTAGTTGGGTTTTATTATATGGGGTCTGGGCACGCGACCACCCTGTACACAGATTGCAAGCCTGCGATTACCCGTACTGACGTATTAACATAGAAACACCATAACTTTCCCGGCTGAGACGGCCGAAGAATAATCCCTTCTGTGTCTGCCCGGCGGTGAAAGGGTCAGCTAGGTCCTGGGGGTGAACAGCCCCTCCCTGCATGAGGGTAGTTTTCCGTGACTGTAGCACGGACAAATCAAAGCTGTCAACACAGTAAAACACATTTTTGTAGGTTGTGTTACGATTTTTCTGATCATATGTATCGCCCAGGCTTCCACAGATGCGTTTTTTTGTCTCTTAGGGACACTCCACATGACCATCTCAGTAAGTACTTCTATTCTCATATAGTAAACTCTTTTAAGTATTTTTTATCTTAAGTATCTTTAGTTCGGTAGACTCGGAATTGAAGTGCGTATTGTTCTGTCATAAAAATATTTGTTTTTCTTATAATTAACATATCGTTTGTCTTTTGGCACTATAAAGTGGCTGTTAGGCTTGCTAACTTTCATAAATTCCATAAATGTATTTTGCTGATTTATTTGCCATGTAAGCAGGTATGTAAAAAAATATTAACAAGCTACTTAAATATTATGTTATTAATAAAAGCCGATATATCGTCTGCTCGGGCAAGTATCCCTGGTAGTCTCTGGTCTAGGGCAGTTGGGTGTCTATGGACGCGTAGCTCTTTGTGTAGGTCAATGTTGCTACGAAGCCATTTAACGGTTAATTTTAGTTTTATTTATATTTATAATATTTGTGAGTGCTTACGGTGTAGCGTCATCGAAAAAATTAGTAAAAAATATAACATATCCTACGCATCGAGCAATCAAAATAACATCAGCCCATGGTGACATCAGCTCTGATGATCAGGATTTGAAACGTCGGCCAAGTATTGAAGTTTGAAATCAAAAATAATGAAGTACTTGGTTTTAAGTTTGAAGTTGTTTAAAAACGTGTGAAGTGAAGTGAAGTCAAGTATGATGAATTATATCATTGTAGTACTTAGTTCCGAGTGGATCCAAAACCACTCTCCGTATCTAGAGAACGTCGAAGTTAAAATTTGACAGTAAAATGCCCAAAAAGAAGGGATTTATTCCGATATTATCGCTAAACTGAATATATAGAAAGGAATGCTGAGATGGTTTGGTCATGTGGAACGTGTGAGCGAGGGAGGAATGGAAATGCACTCTGCACCTAGTTGCAAACACACCACCAAATTGAGTATACGAATTTAAACATTCGTGATACTGTCAAGAGATTGTAGAAGCAGAAATAATTGCACGTAATCTAGGATTTTACAGCACTCTACACCTTTTATAATAAATTGGAAATTGCTACAAAGGTCTGGGATGACCTACTAGATTCTGGAAACATCGCGAAACGAAAATGACTATATAAGAGGGTGATGAACCCGTTGTGAGAACAGTGTTTGCGCTGTTGTGGCAAAATGCGAGTCATAGAAGCAAGCGAATTGAAAATCGAAGCGATACCACAAACAAGCGACGGGCAAAATCTCAGCGAAGTAGAAAAGTACCTATTAACATATTTGTGGAATGTTCAGGAGTGACAGATGGTGCGAAATACTAAATTAAAGTGAGTCAATGAACGGTGTTCCGATTAAGCTCGCGACCATTGACTTTGGTGAATAAATAATACTTAAAAGTAATTCATTTTAAGTGTTTCTTTGCCTCGACGATATTATGACGATATTATGATCCCCTTTCTTCGATGATCTAGAACAAGAATAATGTAGTATGATGTAATATTTAATATTGTGTTTATCTTCTGCTTAACAATGCCATCGGAATTTTCAATACCCAGAATCGGCTTGCACTTTGGAGACCTGATCGCCTTTGTGAAATCGCTTCATCAGTAAACAATGCACAGGGCCGCATGGCCGAGTTTTAACAGCAGAGTAAGAAATATTGCACCGGGCGCAAAAAAATGATTTTAATGCTCAAGACTTTGGTATAATCGATTTGTTAATTAGTTACAATTTAGTTGATCTTCTCACTTATTTATTATCATCAACGTATTTGTTGACTTAAACATATACAGGGTTATTTGTAAAACATTGATAACCTCGCAGGACTATACTCCTGCCTTGATTATGAGTCGAAAATGTTCGAGCTATCATGATCTAATATCAATAGTTATGGAGATATGTGATATCAAAGTTTGCATTTAAAAAAAAATATTTCTGACTTATTTTTTGTAAAACGTTGGACTGTTATTATAGTAACTAATATCAATTACAAAAAATTCATTCGTTTCAATACAAGTTAAATAAAATGATTAAAACCCTGAAAAAATTCCAATTGGAATTCGAAGGTTTTTATTTTTTTATTTGACTTGTATTAAAAGGAATGAATTTTTTATACTCGATATAAGTTACTGTAATGATAGTCCAGCGTTTTACAAAAAATAAGACAGAAATATTGAAAAAAAATGCAAACTTTGATGTCGCATATCTCCATAACTATTGATATTAGGTCAAGATAGCTTGAACATTTTTGACTCATAATCAAGGCAGGGGTAGGGTATAGTCCTGCGAGGTTATACAAATAACCCTGTATATTTTTTATTTTTTTAAATACAGGATGTTTCGAAGCTACTTTAAAAAACTAGACGTCTTCTTCTTTCATCATTAAATTAGGTGAAAAAAATTTACCTTGTTACCTCTACTTGAGTTCAATAATATATTTATATTTCACTAGTTAAAATTTTAGATTTAGAGGGACAGAATCTTTCATTCAAACAGGTGAAGTATTAACCCTTATCATTAAATGATTCACATAATATATATACCTATATAAAAAAAAAGAACTGAAGCTCCCTTATCAGACTCAAAAGCTTCTCTTCACTGATGAGGTCTACATAACTAACAAAGTCTTAAAAAAATGTTAATTTATTTTGTAAACTAATAAGAAAGATTTATATTTGTACCTTTGTTAAATTAAATAAAAAAATTAAACTGACGGAGATTCTGTTTATCTCAAAATTTAAGTAATAAAATATAAATATATTATGAAACTTTCGTAGAGATAACAAAGTACAGTTTTTACGCCTAATTTAATGACAATCAAGAATATCTTTACAATGTTAAAGCCAAATCCATCAATAATATACTGTAACGAGATGCTAAAAAAATTTACGCACTGAACAAATCCTTGGTAATATGTCACTTGGAACAATACTACAGAAATATCTAGATCTGTCAACAGAAATCTTGGGTTGTCTACAGCATTCGGGAAGCATCTACAATACCTCGAACAGTCTAGAAGCGACGGAATCCTTCTACTAAACACTGGAATAATCTAGGAGTTTCGATAATCCAGCGTTTGTGTATAAAAAGCACGGGTCTAGGGCCAACACGAGAGTAGTTTTACAACAGATTCAGTGCGAGTACGCGCGAGACGACGACCAGGTGTGCCCAGTTGTGAAAATGCGAAGTGACAGGTATCGGGCGAAATAAATAAATGCTACGTGCTTGAATTGAATGTTCTATAAGTGATGAATTAAGTGTTATCCAGCGATAATAATGTGTTCAAATGCGAGTGATGTATTACGAAACAGTGTGATTTAAAGGATAGGGTCAAGTTTTATTCGTGTTAAGTGACTTTGTACATTTAATAATTAATTAATCACTAATGAATAAATCGTTTATTAATTCCCCGTGTTTTTATTTATCTTCTAAAGACACGAAAATTGACAATTTTTTTATTATTATTTTTTCAATTTGAATACAGAATATCTATATGGCGAACTATCGACACATACAAAAGGGGGCGACATCAAAGTTTGCATTTTTTTACAATATTTATGACATATTTTTTTTATAAAACGTTTGGCCAACAACTCGGAACACAAGTTTTTTTTTAATTTCTTTTTTTTTAAATTTTTAAATTAAAAAAATAATGATTTTATTGGACTGTGTTCATTAATTTCAATAAAAAAAATAAAAAATAATCTACCCACATTTTTGAGAAGAGCCGAAGGCATGCTATTATGGATAATACAGAGCACTGAGTGAATTTTTGTGAAAGGAGTAATGATGGAGAAGTGGAGAGAACACAGGGGAGACAGGTCGACCAGAAATACTCGCGATTTATAAGCGTCGATCTTATCGAAGAGCAAGTTTTATAATTGAATTGGATCGTGGAGTACACTAGGTAAAGCGTGTGAATCATACGGCGTTCGGAGAGAGAGTGGCGCGCGGCGGTTGCACTGGGCTTCTAAGTGCTTGTTCAGACACAACGGGAACCGTGCAGAATCGCGTGGGATCCGTGCGGGTCTTATTTACCTAGGTTTGTATGTGATCGTTCAGACACAACCGTGCGGTTAGTCAACCGCCGCGGTGCCCGCAACCCAACCGCTACAAAATAGACCCGCACGGCGTCCGCACGATCTATTACTATGGGGCCTTACGAGAGCGTTCAGTCGCGTTGCGGGCACCGCACGGTTCCATGTCACAACAGGAGCACGCGTGGATTATATTCTCTTTTCTATAGTAATGGATCGCTTTGACACTGAACTTTTTATTGATGAAGTGTAGAAAATACCTGTATTATGTGATTTTCAGTGTGAGGATTACTCAAATATGCGAAGAACAAAGCTTGGCAGGAGTTGGTGGAGATATTTGGAAATGGTGGAAAAAAAGAGTATTTTAGGGAAATAGGTAGGTATTCACCAAAAATGACCTGACAGAATGATATTTTTGTGTCTTGCCATGGAACACGGCCGTCGTTAACAAAGTAATGAGCGAATATATCTCTGATATTCAAAGATGGAGAACAGCACCGGAGCTGTCAAACTGACGTTTATTTTTGCGCGCACAAATCGCTTATTAAGGGGGGGTAAGGTTTTTAACTTTTTTTTTGCATTTTATTTTTAATTTTTTAAATGAATGTATAACATCGTAAGAATATTGTGTCAAAATTTCAAGTCAATCGGAGCAAAATTGACGAAATTATGAATATTTGAGCGATACTCAGACTGATTTTCTAGACCTGCTCGGGCAGCTAAGAGACGCGCTCACCTGAGGACTACCGGACGTGCTATTTGCATTGGAAGAGTTTTGCGTAGACAAGGACAAACAGATGCTGATGATGAAAGCTCTTTGCCGTGTGAACATGGCATCGACGATTATGTGTAAGTATAAAATAAGTGTTGAGTTTTATTTTGAATTTTACAGTGTGCAAAACTTTAAATCGTTTTCCCCACATCTCACGTTTTCAAAGTCGGTGTCCATCATAACTTCAAAACTACTGCACCGATCCTTTTGAAATTTTGAATACTATTTCTGTACATAATTTACGAGGTAACGCTGTCGATTTTTTTTCAAATTTGTTATTAATTTTTATTTTTTAATAACAAATTAGTCGATATTTTTCGCAAAAAATCGCGTTTTTCCCTTCAAAGTGTTCAAAAAAATTGAAAAATTGAAATTTCAAAAAACCCTCCCAGCGTTACCTGGGAAAATCTAATATCTAACGAATGAACTTTGATTTTTTGATTTCAGATGATTTAGCACCAAGTTATGATGGACACCGCAATTCTACTTTTTTCCGAGACACGTCCGAATAATTGCTGCCATTGCCGTATTTCTTAATATTTCGTCTTGAAAATTTTACACAATGTTCTTCAAATATCATACTTTAATGTACTATTAATTTTAATAAAGAGATTTTAACTGTGTCGACACAAAAAATTCACAAAAATATGCCTTTTTTTGTACGAATTAACCTTACCACCCCTTAACCGCGGCTGTGTGAACAGATGACACAAATCGCGTGAAATAGCGTTTTGAAACGCGATTCTGAAACTGAACGGTTCCTGCTGTTTCTGAACGAGCGCTTATTGGTCGATTGACGTGACCCGCATTGAACTCCATGATGATAAATTTGGCCGATCTAAGTGGCGCGAAACCACAACGGACCTCGATCCACTATTATACATCACGTCAACCGTGGGCTAGAAAATAAATAAAATAATTGATTTAGTAGAATTTAATTCCTTCTGCCGGCCCTGACTGCACACGTGTCGAACATCGTTCGTCAGCATTAAATATTTTCGTGAGAAAATTAAACAATAAAATGGATGTACTGGATAATATTTTGCAAGCCATTTCTTATGATATTATTATTGCATGTGCGCGTTACCCGAAAACGATAATATGCCTTTGATTTACGCCGTAAAAATATGTGTCGTTAAAATTACCAAAACATATGTGTTATACTCATTAACAAGGTGACTTATTTTATTATAATATTACTAGCTGTAACCCATTTAAAATTACAGAACTTATACTGTCGGTTCCTAAACAATTAGTATTTATTTATTTATTTATTAAAAAAGTGAAGAAAAAAGTTTTTATAACAGAAGTTACGAACGTCACAAAAAGTTATGGACTGATAGACAGACAAAAAAAATTATGATTATTGGGATGGAATAGTGATATATTTTCTTTAGCAACCAGAACGTTAATTTTAAGTTTTGACCACAGGGTATTAAATTGTAGAGATGAATTTAATCCCATCTTTAGGCGGGGGATTTTTGACACAGCGAAAGTACGTCCTCCTCGACTATATAAGGCAGTTTAAATATTTATTCTTGGATTATTAAATCAAGTTGCAATCAAAACATGTTTTACAAAAGACTTTTTTTTTTAAATTTCGTTCCAAATCGAGTCCCTTTAAGTAAGAGTGTATTTTTTTTAATAAAACGCGGCTAATTTAATTAGACACAATATGACGTAAATTTTTTAAACTAGTCAAACGAATTGGAACCAGCTTTGAGAGAGAATGAGAATGCGTACTAGGAAATTTACGTTGGTTCATGACTATATAACTTTGCTGTCTGTGGTTTCGACACTTTTTAGTAATTCAGGTATTCTAAAAAAAATCTTCTCGGTAAGTACTTAAGGAAGTTTTTTTTGTGAATTTAGTGTCTACACACACAAGCATACACTCTCACACACGTACACATATACCATTGCTATATCGCATATATAATTGGTATTAATCATTTATCAAAATAAGCAATTCTATATGTAACAATGTCCGTCACTATCGCTACCGGATGGCTCAAATTATTATCTGGTATATTATGATAATGAGGTATAAGAAGCAAAAATTATTTCGAATTTTCATAAAACTGAAATATTAAAATATATATATATATATATATCTATATAAATTTTTTTTTTAAATATATATTATTTAATGAGATTATGTAAAGCGTCCCACGCTTTTGATTTTACTGGCATATGCGATTTTCTGGTTTGTTTTTCTGGGTTATTAGGCCGTATTTTACGACCAGGGTCTATCATCAGCTCCGATGATGCCCTAGAAAACACAAACTATAAGATTCTGAATATACCTCTGAATATACACTTTTCGCTGTTATGTGTTGCCATTAAAAAATGTATTATCCATTTTATAAAAGCGTTTTAACTTTTAATAATAAAATGTAACTTATCTACTTTGTTGTGTATAGGGCTTGCCATATCGTTTTGAAATTTTCAAACATGGGGTGTTTTGCGGACATCAGTTTGTGATCGAATAATAAGCATTAAATTTTTCTGAAAGTTGCGTCATGAGACATTCTCGATCCTTCATAGAGTTGCGATTCGGTATTCGAACAGTTCGCAATTCCTTCTGCTAACTATTTTGTTACAATATAAATAGGAATACAAGAATTCTTATCAAATATATAATAAATATAATTCATAGAAATAAACACCACTTTTTTATTGAAAAAAATTCAACACGTTTCAAAGCCAATGGATTCTTCATCAGAATAAAAAATGTAATAACATTTAATAACAAATAACTGGGCAAAATGGTTTGGTAGAGCAAACGATGAGATGTTCTGCAATTTCTTCTTCTTCTTCCCCAGTCTTCATCTCTCCATTGCTGGATGGTCTTCCATACCCTTCAATTTATGAAATTTCATTTCATCCATTTTGGAGGTCAAGATAAATTATCTTTATATTTCATGAATAATATAAAATGTATCTAATTTTTATCACATTTTAATAAAATGATTTATAAAATTTTACACACTCCAATTTTTCTTAAAAATAATATCAGATATTTTCAAGTTAGTATATTCACTCTTGACAACGTCGCCATTACCTACAACGTTGTCTGCCTTAAAAGCAGAGAGGCTCCCCGCACTCTTCACAGTAGCGGATAGAACGCCACACGGTGCAGTAGTGCTTATCTTTGTTTAATATCTCCGCTCCACACACTCGACCAGTATTCAGACTATTGCGTCGTTGCATCACCCATCGACGCCCAACTTCTTCAAGGTATGAATATTTTGTTTTCTTTAGTACGTAAATATTTTATTTTTTCTCTTAAATCGTTCTGTTTGCTGTAGAATATAAACTTTAAATAAAAATGTCCGATTTATAATTTTAATTAATGAAACCGATTGGTTTGTCTATTCTTGTATCCATATCTGTGCTTCTTTTTTCATATCTCTTCGTTTTATTCCAAATTCTTTTAATTTTTTTACATTTCTTTTGTGGAAAATCCATGATTTTTAGTCGTACGTGAGAATTAGAAGAATGATTTGGTTAAACACTCTTAGTTTATACTAAAAACGCAGGAAAATGTGATACTTTGTGAGGTCTTCGTCTAGCAGTAGAACTAAAATGCCTAAAAATACTTTAAAATTTGCTCAAATACCAATTCGTATTGTTAAAATTGTCATGCAACTAGAAAGAGTCAGAATCGTGCCAAATAAATTGATTTTTATTGTATTTATATGCTCAGATATGTCACGTTAAATATTGCGTATCGGAAATTATCAGTGTATAAGTAAGTATGTTGATATTTTTGTATGAAATATTATGCGTCGTAAGCATTTTCAGTTTTCGCGTCGCGTGGGGTCGCCATCTTGTGGACGCTCTACGGACGCCATTACCGCCACCAAGTGGCCAAGATGGCGGGTTTCCGTTGGCCTTGAAAATATGTAAAATCATTGCAGGGCTGTTTCTTGTGGTAGCGCTTCTTCTACTTTTGTAATACATCAAACTTTTATAACAGGGTTGCCATTAGTTTAAACATAATAATAAAATGTGATCATGTAAAGAATATTTTCTATTCGATGTTGCTACGAGACACTTGTAGGTAGGTATGTATAGGTACATACAGGGCGTCTCATAGCTAGTAGAAAAAACTTAAAAGGTGAATACCTGTCTTGATAATGTTCGAGCAACCATGACTAATAATATCAATAGGTATTGAGATATGCAATATCAAAGTTTGTAGTTTTTCAATATTTTTGACTCGTTTTTGGCAAAAACTTGAACTGTCATTACAGTAACTTACCTATATCTATTCCGAAAAATTCTTTCGCTTTAATACAACTAGAATAAAATAATAAAAATCTTGCGAAACTTGAAAATATAATAATAGCTTTATTTGAGTCGTATTGAAGCGAATTTTTCAAAATCGATATAAGTTATCGTACCTATTGATGGTTCAAGATTTTAAAGATGTGAAAGTGAATTTTTCTCTTTTATTTCATCTTTAAATTTTTTTTATGGGAAACATTTTTCTTTTTTTTGCTTTTCTTTTTTTATTTATAATTCTGTTTTTTCTTTTCTTATATATAATTAAATACTTATTCCTTAGGAACCGACATGTAAATGTACCGTCATTTTTGACGGGTTTCAGTAAAGTCTCAAATTCGGTACATTCTAAATTAGTTAACAAACAATGAAAGCAAATAGTGCTATCATTTTTTAAAAATAATTTAAATACCACTTTGAATACAATTTTACTTAATCATAGTATTGACCTTCCAAAGATCCTTCGCTTTCTGTTCAGTCATACTCTTCACATGACCCAAACACTTCACAGTTTAAAAAAATTTAGTAGTGTAGAGTTCTTTGTTGTAACGCCTAGCGCCTGTGTCAAACTCCATTATCTGGAACTGGTTCAAAGACACGCCTTAAAATTTTCCTTTTAAAAACATCCAATACCTACTCACTCGCTTCTCATTGTTTCTCGCTACGCATGTTTCAGCTGCGTACGTAAGAATTGGTCTGATAAGCGATTTGTACTCCAAAGCCACGTATTCACTAGGGGACAAATTGCCCCTCAACATCACGCGCGGCATAGAGTCTACGTGACGTTGAAACGTCGCGCACTGTTCCGCGACGTCGAGCACAACATAGCGCGGCATTTCGTGCGGTGGCAACGTTGCCATGCGCACGGTACCCGAGCGAGCTCACCGCGACATTGCGCCGCGCGTCAGTACCACGTGGTATGTTTACAAGTGAATGCGCATGCGCTGTATCCATCAACATGACATTAGTGTAGGAAAAAGAAATTTTTCTTCAACTCATCGAGCTCTACCAAAGCCATACGACGTTGTGCGTCACTTCAAACCGTGAATATAAAAATAAAATAAAGAAAAACGACGCGTGGGAGAGCATAGCAAAAGATCCGTCAGACATTCGATACACGCATAAGATTCGACATACGCAGCTGTCATCATAACCTCATCGGGCGAAATTTCCGCGACACGTTTATATGTCAGTCCCGGTGTGTACACGTCAAATGACCGCGTCATTGTCCCCGAAATATGAGCGTAGATGTTGATGCGAAATGCCGCGCGGAATGTTGCGCGATTTGTTCCATGGCTTAATAGTCTAGTATTTCTGGGCAGCAGTCTGGAATTTCTTTGCGGAATTAATTTTCGCTCGCTATGCGCTTCTGGATCTCACTTGTAGCGTTATTCTGATCTATTATCAGAGATCCGAAGTATGTACTAGAATCTTGGAACCGTTTCGAAATTTTGGTTTCCATATTTCCATCTAGCGTCTTCGTACATCGTTACTTTGATAATCTAGATAATCTTAATTATAATAATTTCGATGGCTGTCCGTTCGTCCGTCCATCGCAACTTCTTTACAGTACAAAAACTTTTTTTTCTCCACTTAAGGAAACAACATGTAAAAGTACCGTCATTTTTGACGGGTTAGAGCTAGTTATTTTCATAAAAATGGTAAAAACTTTGGATCGATTTTTACCCTTTTCCCGTGATCAAATCGAGCTGAAACTTTGCAGGCAGACTCCTCGTGACGATAAAAATGATCTAACAAATTTTAGTTTAAATTTTTAAAAATAACTATAGTATAATTTTAGATTTTTCGAAATTTTAACGATTTATATATTTTTTAATTTTCGTAGGCGCGAAACCTGGTTTAATGAAGAAGGGAGTATAATAAAAACATGGTTTTTATGGGTTCGTTTTACTAGTAATATTTTATGTGTATGTTCTAAGAACAATTACTGATTTTGATTAATTAATTAAGATAAATTATATGGGTCTGGACTGGTTGACTCATACGAAAGCAGCGCAAGACAGAGCAATATGAAAGCATCTCGTCGAGTTTTTGGGCTCCCGATCCTACTAGGATAAGGGGATGAAGATGATGATGATTTTAATATAATTTATCTTAATTAATCAATCGTCCCTCTGGTGGAAAAATCCAGTAACTGTTCTTAAAACATACGTACATATAAAAATATTATTTAAATATGTACCTATCTACTGGTGTATGAAAGAAGTTAAAAAAATTCTGATTTTTCAGGTATTAAAAAGTATATCGCTTATTACTCCACTTTAATAAACTAACCCATAAAAACCAAGTTTATATTATACTCCCTTTCTTTGTAAAATATAACAACAATTAGAGACGAATTAAAACATATAATATAACACTAAACTTACAGTAATTTAATATATTTCTAAAATGTCAGATGTTTTGAGCTTTGATAAGACACTTCATGCTTTGAAGATTAAATTCTAAAAACATTTTTCAGTCGATTTAGATTTTCGAAATTCGTAGTGAAGTACCTATTATGTATACCGAAGGAGTAATTCAAATTTAGAAAATATTCCGCGACGTTATCGGGCCGCCGCTGCTAGTAATCAAACTTTTGTAATGATTCCAATTTGAAAAAACCATTAAAATTTCTAATAAAATTTGATAGATCTTCTTGGTCGTCGCCACGAGTCTACTTGCAAATTCACGGGAAGGATCACGGGAAAAGGGTTAAAAATCGATCCAAGGTTTTTTCGACGGCAAGCAAGCAGACGCCACGAGTTAAAGAAAGAAAGGAAGTAAAAATATAAATCTATGTAACTAGTTCATTAGAAAAGGCTCCAGATGTCTCTAACATAGTCCATTCAAATAAACGAAAGATTCTCCAATTCGAACATATATAGAACATTCAAAATTTGATAATGTGTGGATGTTCTCACGGTAGAATTGGTGAAAGTTGCATTGTGTATAGTGATCACTTAAGCCAGCCATATAGGTTGTAAGCTGGGCTATCGAATAACAAGACTTCCACCCACGTTTCTTATATTCATAGCTTCGTCTCTGTGAGACTTCTATAATTAATCTTAACAATTTTTTAGTGTTGTGATAACAGAAGCCATAATAACGATCTTGTTTTCTTAAGGTGATGGCTCTGTAGATGATCTCATCATGAGGCGTGGTTAGGGCAACGAATTTTCATGTTACCGATGTTTTAAAATATCAGCTCCTGGCGTATTCTGGCATCCGCGTTAGTGAGCAGTCCATTGATCTGCCTCGGCTGTGTGGCACACAGAATACGCCCCTAGCTGAGATACAACAATGAATCATTGGAATGGCTTTTGCTTTTATTTATTTATTTATTTCATTATTTATTTATTTATTTATTCATTCATTTATTGATTTATTTATTTATTTATTAATTTATTTATTTCTTTATTTATTTATTTAAATATCGTCGCTGTAGGTACATATAATAAATTATATGTGCCGTTTAGTACATTCACAGATGAACGAATCAATTTGTCAATTTTTTCTATAAACATTGCCGTTCTTCTGGAAAGTCTGCATAGTAATTATTTAAAGTTTTTTTTTATAAATTATTTTTTAAAACAGATTTATTCGATTATCTCAGAATGTTCTAAAACGTTAATAAATAATAAATAATTATACAGCGTTACTTGGAAAACATTAATAACCTCAGGGGACTGTATTCCTACCTTGATTATGAGTCGAAAAAGTTCAAGCTATTATGACCTAATATCAATATAGAGATATGCGACATCAAAGTTTGCATTTATTTTCAATATTTCTGACTTATTTTTTGTAAAACGTTGGACTATCATTACAGTAACTTAAATCAAATATAAAAATTCATTCCCTTTAATTCAAGTCAAATAAAATAATAAAAACCTTTGAATTCCAATTGGAAAACATACCAATTGGAATTTTTTCCGGGTTTTTATCATTTTATTTAACTTGTATTGAAAGGAATGAATTTTTGGTAATAAATATAAGTTATTGTAATGATATTCCAACGTTTTAAAAAACATAGGTCAGAAATATTAAAAAAAAATGCAAACTTCAATGTCGCATGTCTTTATATCTCCATAACTATTAATATGAGGTAATGATAGCTTGAACAATTTCGACTCATAATCAAGGCAGGGATATTGTCCTGCGAGGTTATTAATGTTTTTCAAGTAACCCTGTATACCTCTTTCCATAAGAAAGGCAATTGAATTAGTATGTGTGAACCGTGCGTACGCGGCACATTGTTTCCTTGTGTTGGTGTGATACCCGTTATACAGTGTGTGTCGTGCGCACGGCTTACACATACTTATTCGATTATCTTTCTTAGACGGAAAGAAGTCATCTAGAGAAAATCTTTCATGATGCTATACTATAACGTAAGTCTGGCGATCGCTGTAGCCTCAACAGGAAAGTTACGAAAATCAAAATAAGTTTTAAAGGGAACAAACTACTGTCCGCATTTCCTTTTACTAAACGTTCCTTCGCCTAAAATTTCGTTGGGATCGCGAAATGACTCAGCAGCATTTCACCCTTTATTGAAGTGGTGCAGCATAATATGGCATATGTTTTCGATGCTTATTTTAATATTCCTACCCTGAAAAAGAATGATATTACGATTAATGCCAATTAAACGTCATATTAAAAAATTTACTGATAATAAAGCATTAACGTAATATTTTCTTCTTTATGTCCAGGTAAACGAAACTATTATGCTATCGCTATTGTAATGAGCTTAATCAGTCGTTGATTTATAAAGGAGTAGACGTATACATTTTTTAAAGAAATTTTAAAGCTGATCTACGGGGGAACAGGGTTAAAAAAGTGTCATTTAGGTAGTTTGGACATGTGGAACGAATGAGTGGTAAAGATGAAATTAGACATGAAGAAATTACACACATTAAAAAAATATATAAAATAATGCATAAAAAATTTTTTTTAGTGAGTTTAAACTTATGTAATATTTTTTTACTTATTTTTGATTACAACGCTACCGGTTTCGACACATCTATGTCATTAACGAGCATTATTTGAACTATACTAAAATGTGCAAGTACTGTATTAGGTGTTTGGTTAATATAAAAGAAAAAACAATTTATCACCACTATACAGGGTTATTTGTTAAACATTAATAACCTCGCAGGACTATACTCCTATCTTGATTATGAGTCGAAAATGTTCAAGCTATTATGACCTAATATCAATAGTTAAGGAGATATGCGACATCAAAGTTTGCGTTTTTTTTCAATATTTCCGACTTATTTTTTGTTAAACTTTGGACAATCATTACAGTAACTTATATCGAGTATGAAAAATTCATTCCCTTTAATACAATTCAAATAAAAAAATAAAAACCTTCGAATTCCAATTGGAATTTTTTCAGGGTTTTAATCTTTTTATTTAACTTGTATTGAAACAAATGAATTTTTCGTAATTGACATTAGTTACTGTAATGATAGTCCAACGTTTTACAAAAAATAAGTCAGAAATATTGAAAAAAAAATGCAAACTTTGATGTCGCATATCTCCATAACTATTGATATTAGGTCATGATAGCTTGAACATTTTCGACTCATAATCAAGGCAGGAGTATAGTCCTGCGAGGTTATTAATGTTTTACAAATAACCCTGTATATGTATTGTTTCGTAATAACACGTTCGTGCAATCGTGCCCAACAAATACAAAAACAAAAAACATGTTATGATAGGCTAGTTTGGTTTATGTTGTAAAAAATGTGAAATGATAATTTTTTTATTTGCATTTTTTTGCTCTTAAACATTTTTTTGTTCATTTTGTTATAAAATTCGTTTGTCTGTCAACGAGGTATTTAGTAATCCATATATATCCCACATTCCGACTAACAATTGCTCTGAAATTTGTCAGAGCGATTGGGATATTGGGTTTCATTTATAATAAGTATTTTAATGTTGCGTATATTTTTTACCTTGTATTTTATGAGCGTCTCAAAAAAGAAATAAAAATGCATACTACTTGAAAAGTAATCTTAAATATTAAAAATAAATATTTAAACTAGTGATGCAACGAATACTACGAATACTATATGAATACAAAATATCAACTATTCGGCGAATACGAATAACTCAACACGGTAATAAATAATACAAAACTGTTTTTTTTACTCCCTCTTTTAACTCGTAGCGTCTGCTTTCTTGTCTGAGCTGAAATTTTTTCGATTTTTCGAAATTTTTTATTACTCCCTTTCGTAGCGTCGCCCTCTCGTAGAGTCACAGACTCACGCCCAACGCGTGGGGTAAGCGCCAAACCTGTTTCAACTAGTAAATGAGAAAGGGAGTAAAATAAAAACTTAGTTTTTGTGGGTTAGTTTTTTTACTAAGAAATTAAATTATTAAAACTAACCACCGGCAAATTTTTGTTCAAAAAGCACACCATTTCTTTTATCCGTTTCTACATTCCCAGCGGTTGAAAATAAATATTACTTTTTTCACGCTTACGAGAGGTCATGTTATTAGATTTAATTTCAAATTATTTTATAAGAGTTAACACTTTTACACACAACGGAAATAAAATGGAACGAACAATACGTATTGCAAAACAAAAACTGCATGAAATGAGCACCTAACCTTATTAATAACCCAATGAAACTAGATGAAAGAACTCATGTTATGCTATGAAACACGCAGCAATTGATGTTGTAAGTAATTTTCGTTGCGTTCAGTTGTAAATAGTTTGTTTTTAATATTCGTGATGATATTCGGCGAATACAATTATTCGGTAAATATCTACTATTTGGCGAATACGAATATTCGTATTCGTATTCGTTGCATCACTAATTTAAGCATAAAAATGCTTTGAAAATTGCATGGTGGCGATTTTTCTGAAAGAGGATCAAACTCCCAAATAATCATTTGACGTATCCCTTATCGTTGTATCAAGAAAACGTTATATTTTTATATTTAATAAATAAATATTTAACTTTTTCAGTCATGGACCAGGAGGAGTGGCGTAATGAGTCACTCCATTCACTCTTCTCTTTAAGTGACTCTAAAAAGGATAAGGCCCTGCACAACGTCCTAAAAGCCCTGAATCAGCTGGAAATAGCAGTGGAAAACATGGCTATATCTTTGGATGAAGTAGATAAGGTTTGCGAAGACACAGATTCATCAGATGCAGCAGAAGACCAACCTCCTCAAGAGCAATCGACCACAAATATAAATGATGTAAATGATGTTTCAAATACACAAGAGCAATTAATAATTCCAGATATAAACGATGTTTCAAACACACAAGAAATAAAGGACACTCAAACTAATTCAAACAGTGACGACGGAAACGATGACGGTGTACTTATTATTGAAAACAGCGCTATGAAAGATCACGATTATGATAAGAAGGCAGTTGACGCAATCGAGGAAGAGCTTGAAACTCAATTAAAAAGAACATCTCAATTTCTCCCAAGTTTTGAAAGCTTTCAAAAAAGTGTTAAGAACCAAAAATTCCTGCCGCAGATAAAGATTCAGGACAAGACCGCAAGTGGTGATAGGATTCCTTCATCGACAAGCGATATCATATCAGAAATAAAAAAAACTGTTACACCAACACCTTTAGCAATACATACGATGCAAAAGGTGTCACGCTGTACTTCAGATCAGGAATTTCATCATAAACCTATGCAAAATATCAAAACTGGTCCAGCACCGCAACAAAAGTCACTCGAATGCGGTGGAAGTCAATCGAGCACACAATGGCAAATAGCAAAAATATCTGGCAAAAACGTACCACAGCCAAGCACATCCGGAAGAACACTTGCCAATAAATCGCTGATTAATAAAGTTTCTTCAGAAAGCCCACTAAGAAATGCCTTACAGGCCAAAACAATATTACATCAGACAAAAATGAAAACACAATCCAGAAGAGCAAAACGCAGAACACCAGCTGAAAAACACAAAACACACCTTCAAAACACTGTGATGTCACTCAACACACAAAACACTAGAAAACGTATTGGAAGGGTTGATTATTTGAGTACCTTTTTAACAACGAATTTAAGGAGGATCTCAAACATACTGCAAGAGAATAATTCAAGAGCGTCAGATAATATGCATCCTACAAATACCGTCCATTCTACAATGCAAAATGAGCAGGTCTCAGTTGAGCTGAGGAGACGACTTGCAGAGCCAAATACAAGTCATCAGTCTCAAAGTCAAGCAGTTGTTTCACACACTGGACGTGAAATGCAAGTGAGAACACCGTTGCCTTTTAATCCTGCGGAACAGGGTTTTCAGGGCTATGGCGCGAGCTTCCAAAACTTTATGACAAACGCGGAATATTTGAATTTCTCAGGTACAGAAAACCGAAGCTTAGTCAGCTGTCAAAATCACTCTAGTTGCTGGTCGATGCAAAGAAACACACTGAATTATGACCATTATAACAGTTCCGATAGCGGAGTTACACAAAACAGTGAAGAAGGGAACTTTTCAGGATATCAGAATATCGAAGAAAAACCAGACCATCCTTACGATCCTGCAACACCAGCTATTTACGTATCCGATTATGATAATCAATTCAGATCGCAATTTGAAACAGGTCAACAAAATAACTCTGATAACGAGGCCAACCTGCAGATTAAATGCGACTCATCAACAAACGGCTCTGAATATGCAGAAAATCAAGAAAATTTGTCTGAAGCTACACCAGCTCAACAAATAAGATACGAAGCGGGTCAACAGATCGATTCTGAATTTGAAACAGATCAAATAAAATCAGAATTTTATTCAACGGAAAGTGATTCGAATTACGCAGCTGGATCTGACTACGGAACATACCAGCAAAACGCATATCCTGGTCAAACACACAACTTTAATTCAAGGATTGGACAAAATACGTATTTGACCTACGGAACAGGTGCAGAGGCAGCGAGGATCGCTGAAAATGACGGTCCCAATATTATGCATCAGCGATTTTACTTTCCGCTCCAGGATCCGAATCCTGTGGACGTGTCTGACTGGGAGAGGGAACAAAATTTACAGACACCCGATGGAGATGAAAACGCAGATACAAATGAGTGTTCTGACTCCTCTGCCGAGGCTGAAGCGTTTTCGCAGAGTTCTTCGACGCACTCGGCTCGATACGCGCAGCACAGCAGCTCGGACGAGAACGTGCAGAATTCTTACAGCGGCGATAGTCAGCCTCACTCGCCCGAATACGACAACATTTTTGATTTTCCAGCGCCACCTTATGGCGCAGCACCGTACAATAATTTCTATCCAGCGAGCGCTGGCGGTTTTGGAAGAGGACCCATTTGGATTTTCAACAACAATACGTTTACTCAAATGGATTTTGTCGAACAAAGGAGAGCAGAAATGAATATGATGAATCCGTGGTTTTATCAGTGAATTCTGTCGTAACAGCAAAAAAAATGAGCAAGGTGAGTTAAACTTACTCGTATATCAATTCGAAGGTATTTATATGAGAAAGCATGAATTTATTGGGCTTCCACGTTGCTTACGGCCTTGGCTGACTTAAGGGATCGCTGAACACGATGCAACGTTCGCCGATTCCACCTAAAAACAACCACACACCTATGAAATTTTGAAGCTTGTATATTTTGAAAGCTCTGTCGACGCTCAATAAAGACATGCTTTCTCATATAAATACCTTCGTCTCTGTAAGATATCTATAATTTATCTTAATTAATGATTATCCCTCTGTGGACAAAATCCAACAATTTTGTTCTTAGAACATACATATAATATATAATAATACATATGTATGTATATATATATATATAAATAATTTTTTTACAATAAATTTAACTACATTACTAGCTAGCTTCTCTTATCAGGGTTCTAGGCTCGATTCCTGGAATTCGAAACACATCTATCTATTTGATTTTTTAAGCTAGGGTGTTTTTGCGATTCATTTTGCTTGAGTAATTCAACCTAGAGGCATATTGTAGTGCGAATTTTCATTAAATTAAGTTAAACTTGTACTGTGAATTTGTAATTTATCAAGTAGCTTTTTGGCCTTTTCTGTGATCCATTGGTCGATGGTTCAAGCCCCATTCCAGGTGACTCGCAAGTTAGTCCTGTTTTTATAGAACAAGCGTATAGCTTAGTTTGAATAAAGCAAGAATATTGGTGTGATACGTATTCTGTGTTCGCAACTCTATATGTTTTATTAATTACAACATAGATTTTTTGATAACCTAGAAAGATTTTACTTCAAAAAAATACTTTACATGCAATTCTATTAAAACTTTTCAACTGTCATTAGCAATGAATCTCAAAAACATTAGAGTAATACACCCTACATATCGATACTTATTCATGGCACTGTCAGTCAGTCATTGACTTATTTGTTGCTAGTTTAATTTTTCAAATGTCATTTCATTTCAGTACCTACATAGATTTATTTTGTATTCAATTAAATTAATTGAATGTTGTAGGTGAAGAAAATAAATTTGATTATGAGTGAATAGTCTTTTTTACTATATTAATAATTATTATAATATAATAGTTGCCCACCGAGAAATTTAAAAAAAATTGTGTTATAATAACAACTTATCTAAAAAATAAATCAGCAATCGGAGATGTTATCAAGATATGAAAATCAAACGTTTGAAGTGATCATTTCAATATCTTTATTCCCCTCCCCTGTTGAAATGGGGATTTAAATGTCTTTATCATCCCCTATTGAATTGAGAATTCTCGTTTACGATTGAGAGCTTCCTGGATGAATTATATAATTAAATTAATTTTGAAAAATCTTTACATTCTCAATTTTTGTTGCGTCTTTTTTTAAATTATTGTTTTTTTTTTTAAATTTGTAATTCTAGTTTTTTTCCATCCATTTCGATGATTTTATTTATTATTAACGATATTTATTTATATGTATATTTTGAGTCTATCGTATCTATTATTGTCTACATGTTTGTCATTACTAATTAAATAAAATAATAATCCCGCAGTAGATAAATCAAGTAATTGTGTTCTTAGAACATGCAAATAAATATATTGTTAATAATAAATAATAGTCTAAAATTGGAGTTAAAAAATTGAAAATATTGATTTTCGGGCGTATTCTAGTCTATATGTTGAATAATTCGGAAGATTATCATGTATATATATTAAACAGAATATTGCTCAATACTCCACATTAAAAATATAGAAGTATCGTTACCAGATGCTAAATCTATGAATATTGTTTCATGGAAGAGACAACAGATGTTACTAGCATAGCCCCTTGAAATATACGGATAAGTCATATTTGGAATATATACACAGGGTTATTTGGAAAACGTTAATAACCTCGCAGGACTACATTTCTGCCATGATTATGAGTCGAAAATGTCCAAGCAATCATGACCTAATATCAATAGTTACGGAGATATACGACATCAAAATTTGCATTTTTTTTTCAATATTTGTGACGTATGTTTTGTAAAACGTTGGACTATCATTACAGTAACTTATATCGAATATGAAAAATTCATTCCTTTCAATACAAGTCAAATAAAAAAATAAAAACTTTCGAATCCCAATTGATTACTTGAACATTTTCGACTCATAATAAAGACAGAAATATAGTACTGCGAGGTTATTAATGTTTTCCAAATAACCCCTTCCAATTTTAAAATATCGATATTTAGATGTTCTTACGATGGAATTGGTGAATGTTGCATACAGGTTGTAAGCCCTGGGCCATCGTACAAAGGATTCCACACAGGTTTCTCATATAAATAGCTTCGTCTATGTGAGACTTCTATAATTAATCTAATTTTTTTTATTGGTTTTATTTAAGACATTGCGGTATTTAAAACTAATTTGGTTTTATAAATGTTTCAGAAAAAAGAGAAGAATCTGCGAAGTTTTGGCCAATCCCGTGGACCCCCTAAAAGGTTCCAACACACCTCCAACGATACATATGTTAAGGGATGTGATTTTTTATTAATTATATATTAATAGATTAAGGGATGTGATAAAGATTGAAGGTTTTTTGTGATTAGCACAGCATATCAAACATTATATAAGGTTGACGAATGACTACCCGCCGTTTTTTTATTTATTTGACATTTTTCGTAATACATTTATTTAATGGGTTGATGGTTCCTTCATCATGATACAACTTATACAAAAAATTAAAAATCAAAATATAGACCATAAAAAAATACAAAAAAAAAAAATGCATGGGAGATGAACAAATAATTTAGTATTACTAATATTTTTAATATTTAAAGTAATAACTTTATTAGCCAAATGTTATATAAAATGTTATGATAGTAGGCATATAACCACTAAAAATTACTTTTTTGTCTAACGATTTCGAGACGTAACCCGTCTCTTCGTCAGGACAATCACTGCACTAGCATGTAAATGTCACTACACACGACACCAAAGTATTATTTATTTACTAACATCTTCACAAAATACTCTTCACATGCGTTTTAAAATAAAGGCCAACATGCGCTGTTGCATGTTGTGTTGCACTATTGCAACAGTGCATGTTGGCCTTTATGTGAAGAGTATTTTGTGAAGGTGTTGGTGTGTAAATTATACTATGGTTGTGGTGTGTGGTAATAATCACATGCTAGTGTAGTGATTGCTGTGACTGACGAAGAGACGGGTTACGTCTCGAAACCGGTGTACAAAAAAGTAATTTTGAGTGGTGTTGTGTTATACTAACAAAAATAGCAGCTAAAATATGTTTTCGTTTATTTGATTTTTCTGAATGTCTTATCTAATTGAGTAATTAAAAATTTGTCAATAATTTACAGAAATTTGTCCTGAAATTGCAGATTACAATATTAAATGTGTTTTCTTTGATATAAAAGATATCTATTTGTAAAAAAAGATCTGGTTATTTTTGTAGGCGAAAGGAACAGCTGAATGAGTCAAAAAAGCTGGTTTTTAGGACAGCCTAAACAAAATTTGGGAATTTCGTTTGTTTACGAAATATGTCCTAAAGCCTTCATAATATATAATTTTTGCACTAGAAGTTTTGTTTTTTGCACAAGAACTTTGAACGAAGTTGACTAATGTCGTTGTTTCTTGGCATAATTTTCAAATAATTAATTATGTCATATTTCCTTTTTCAAAAAATTAAAAAATAGTCGCATTTTATGTTAATTCCTGACTCATATCATTTTTTCTAGCTAGATATATATCTAAAGAATAACTCGATATTTTTACTCATTCAGTTGTTCCTTTTGCCAATTGTAATCCTTTGTAAATGTATCATTTGTAAAAAAATAATTATTGCTACTTAAAGTGTTTAAGAAGCTATAATTATTCTGAATTTTCAAAAAAAAATTTTTTTGACAAATATGAGGGTTTAAAAATTTTTACATACAAATCATACAAGATTACAGTTAGATAAATTATAAAGTTTTGAAATAAAAAAAGTGTTGAATATTATAATTGATCCTTTCCTTTTTACAAATAGTAATCTTTTAATTTTTTTCTTCATATTGGTACTTATCTTCCAAATGTTTATTTTTTATTTTTTTTATTGTCTATACTTATTTTTAGTAAACATTGTTTTCCGATGAAGGTACTATTAGTCCCAAAACACGTACGCATTTTCAACAAATTGTTGAAAATACCAAAATGTTTCCATAAAGTCATTGTTCCCACAATGTCTCTTATTGAACAAGAACATATTACATATTGAGTGTGTTTATTTTTGGTTCTGTTACAATATATTTTTTAAAAACGGCGGTTACTTGTGCATCAACCTATTAATTATTTAAGAAAAGATTTACAGGGTGTATAGGAAGTAGGAGACTTGATGTAAAATAGTCCGCCATACTCTTTAATGAATGTTTGTATGTTAAAAATGATGTTGATCGAAAAGAAAAAATGTAACACAAGGTGCAAAATATTTGTGGGTGATGAATTTTGAAATGAGTAGAAATGTTAAGAAACTACAAGACTGAGAACGGTTTCAAATGGTGGATGACTGCAAGAACTAAAGGTAATAGGCCTTCGAATGGAAACTTGTCGTTTGGTTCAAGACTAGCGGTACATAATGGAGTCCTGGTACCAAGAATTACACCCATGGAAGCGGAGCTTGGATCTGGTAAAAGTATAAAAAAAGCATCTCCAATCCCCAATAATAATAATTTCGTATGTCCATCCGTAACTGTAACTAGAATCCAATAGCTGAACTCATTCCGTTTTCAAAATTAATATGTAGCTGATGTCTGTATGTCATTTCTTTTATATATATATTTTTTTAAATTATGTTTTTTTTTTATAAATAAATAAAAACTTATTCTTTGGAAACCGACACGTTAAAGTATAAATACGATATTAATAAATACGAAGGGCAGCATAAACAAATTTAAGGGAACATAAAGCTGATATTAGACTAGAACGATGGTTTGGTAAGTAGAATGAATGAAAGAAGAAACAACGGTTAGAAAGATATCTGACGCGAGTGATGTGACCAGAAATAGAGAACGAGAACTAGATATTGGAAGATAGCCTTGATTGAAAGAAGAGAATACATAAGGTATGAAGATATAGAACAATATGGATAGTACGAGAACCGTGTATAAGATTAATGGAGTGTGGCGTTCGATCCTCTTAGTCCAGAATCTGAATAACTCGATTTTTTCAAGTCTATCACAGATAACCTATGATATATTTTTTAAGTTTTTTAATCTTATTTACTAATTCATGGTAATTAATCCTTCATTTAAATAAGGGTGTAAAATAAATAATTTATTTAATAAATGGGACACTTTTTGAAATACGATCTTTATTTTTGAAAAAGTAGGGTTACGTATTTTTCTTTCCGTCCCTTTGAAAAATCCGTCTACATCTCAAATACTTTATTCAAATCAAAAATATACTTTTTCCTTTGAAAGTAACTTAGCTGCGTCTTTTATTCAAATTTTAACTTTATTTATACTGTTTAATGATACCGAAACACAGGGGCGGACTTTCAGATTAATGTGATTTTAAATATTTTTATCTACACTAAATTAAATACTGCACATAATACGCACACATTGAGTTATTTATTATTACATATTGGCCTATTTTCCAATAAAAGAACAAATACGTTCACTGCACATATAAAATCCTCATTTCAACGAAACAAATACTTTATTAGAAAATTTATTTGAGAAAAGTGGAGTATACGAAATAAACTTTTGTAGATTTTGACGGCAAAAATATAAACCAACTCGAAAGAAATTTGTGTAAATTAAACTTTTCATATTGCACCATAAAATATCGGCTAGTTCAATCAATGATATTCTTAAATTTTCTATTTGAGATGATTTTCATAGAAGATTACGTCATAGGAGAAAATATTAAAATAATATATGAATGGGAATATAAATTTTCTTTTCCTTTATTATGCTCTTGGTAGACATGTGTCATTTGATATTTATAACATAGCCAAACTATCTGTGGTGCCATTTGCTAAAATCTGCAGCATCCTGAAGGCCTTCGTGTTCACCGAATCTGCCTTGTACAGGTCGATTTTTTGATCATGGCATTTGAAGAAGTTCAAGTGTTGTGTACCTTTACGTATCAATGTGTGGGTGATATCTGTGCAAGAAATAGAAGAAGTTATTAATCTTTACATTTGACCGAAATATACTGGAATCAGATGATGACGGCGTAAACAGTCATTAATATTATTAAGATATGAATGAAATTACATCATTAGCCATCCATTAATTAAGTAAAAAATTTAACAAATCTTTTTACTATTATATTGTAATTATATAACAATTTATTATTTGTCAGTGGATGACTGTACAATGCCATGAGTTAGAAATTGAATTTTACCCCCAGTCTCTTTATTTTATTTGGGAATGATTTTTGGTTTCCAAAATTACTCATTTTTCTCATAACCAGTATCATTCAAATATTTTTTCAGTAACGGTGACAACTGTATTGTTTGTAACGAAAAATATAGTTTATTGCATTATACTTTACTTTTTGGATTTCCTTTTTTGACACAGTTATTGCGTTCAGTCAGAGTACAAAACATAATATTTTATTTAAATATTTAATTTAGTTAATCTATCAGTAATGTATAAGTCAAAAGTTATTTTTCTTTTTATATTCCTTAGTACTTAAGGCGATCGTCTAGCAGAATGAGCAAATTTCACCATTTTTTCTCATATCTTCTCTTGCATTTTTTATTACTTTTTGTGTGGAAATATCTCATTTTAAAATTTATTCATCAGGTTACATATATTTTAAATACGAATATCTTATTAAAATGTCACAAATTAAATTATATAATTTATTAATAAATTTCCAAACCTTCGATGTTTTAAAAATGAAGAAAATTGCTTGACTTTATGGGCCTTTTATGACTGAACGGCGGGTTAAGATGTCTTTTTTATTCAATAATATTACAAAGTAAACGATTATCTTAAATTTATTACAATTATAGAAAACTCTGTTAGTTTGTTTACATGCAATTGATGTTTTAAAAAACACTGTTTTTTAAATTATTTTTATTTTGTTGTATGTTTTTTTCAATCCTTTTAAAATAGTTTATAACTTTTTTCTTTAATAAATTAAAGGAATAAACATTTTTATTTTAAAATTAATACAAAAAAAATTAAAAAATTATTCTCGATTTCAGATTTTAGCTATTTAATCAAGGCACTGCGTATTGTGTCATAAATTGCGTTGCGTCTTGATTAAATATCTAAAATCAGGAATATCGACAAAGATTTTGATTTTTTTTTGTTTTTATTGTAAAACTATAATATCTATTCTTTTGACTATTGAAGTAAAAAATTTGTCAACCATGTGAAAAGAGTTGAAAAAAACCCACAAAAAAATAAAATATTAAAAAAAAACAGTATTTTTTAAAACATAAATTTCATGTAAACTAACTAACAGATTTTTCTATTTTTTTTTGTATTTTTTTATTTCTATTGTAATAAATTTAAGATAATCGTTTGCTTTGTAATATTATTGAATAAAAAAGACATCTCAACACGCCGTTCAGTCATAAAAGGCCCACAAAATGGAGCAATTTTCTTCATTTTTAAAACATCGAAAGTTTGGTAATTTATTAATCAATTATTTAATTTAGTTTATGACATTTTAATAAGATATTCGTATTTAAAATATATGTAACCTGATGAATAAATTTTAAAATGAGATATGTCCCTACAAAAATGTGATAAAAACGCAAGAGAAGATATGAGAAAAAATGGTGAAATTTTCTCATTCTGCTAGACGATCGCCTTAAGAACATGTTTATTTTATAACACTTTTTTGTAGGAGATTTTTTTTAATATTGGCGACAAATTCGTCAAATAATAATTTCCATACCTGCACCATTGTCAGCGTAGCTATTTCTAAGTGATGAAATTTTAGCTGTTTTATTTGTACTGCGTGCTACAGATGATGTTATAATGGTACAATTGTATTGGAGCAATTTTTTAAACAAAAGTTGTCTTAGATAATAAGTTTTTTATATTACATTTATTTACCCTAGAAGGCTTCTGTTAGTCGTTTTGACATTTGTTGCCTTCTCTTTCGAACTATTGAGTATATCGCGCTGATTCTCCGTATCAACTCGATCACCAACGGGACGTCCCCAGGAGTGATTGCGTCACGCTGGTAAGTGCCGCCGTTTTCAATATACGAATCACTAGTTAGTTGAATCGAACAATAAAGAGCCACAAGGTATAAAAAATAACAAAAGCCTTCTAGGGATAACTGAATTAAATAGTTTGAAAAATGTCTGCATTATGAAAACGAATAATATATAATAAATTAAAACTACATAACTTATTACAAAAATATTTTGTAATTATATTAGTGACGTTTATAAATTGAATATTATTTTTGAAACGTAAATTGACTTAATTTTATTTCATATTTTATTAATAATTTTGTAATTTTTGAGTAAGATCTATCTAAAATTATTATTTTATCCGTAGACTCAAGTTTCTTAATGTTTATAAAGTTCTAAATTATTCGAGGATTTGAATTCACACATGACACAGAATGATCTCGATTTATTTTTAAAAAAGTATTTATAAATAATTATTCTAAAATAAATAATATTCTTGTATAAGTTTCTCTAGTTAACTTGTGATTATTTAAAATATTCAAAATTTATTAATAATTAAACTCATTTCTCTTTCGATGAAATGATTTGCGTATTTTCAATGACAAACGTATTTAATTCAGTTAATTATTTCAGTGTGTATTATCTAAAATAATTTAATACTTTACATTTAACTACATTTAACCAACTACTCTGTACTTGGATTTAACTGTACGTTAATTTTCTTTTCTCAATAAAATAAATAAAGCAAACTAAAAAAGTTTTTCAATTTATTTAATTTTTAATTTTTTTTAAATGAATGAATGAATTATTTCCGAATGCGCCACTGCCTCATAAAACCCACAAGCCTCCTTATTGGTTGGTCGGTTACCTTACTTTGCAGCTCAGGGGTGTAGAGTTGGGAGTTGATTTTGTTGTTGCGTTGTTTGTCGGCTCTGTCGGGAATATTAAATTTGATGACCCTTACTGAAATGTTGGATTACCGTGAAGGGACAATGCGTCGATTCAATAATTATGAATATAATTAAAATTAATACACTTTTTCAATTTTCAATTCAATTTATTTATTCAATAATATCTATATTATAAACTTTATATTCAATGCAATATTATGAAGATATATATATGACATGTACAATCTGGTCAAAAGTGTAGGAGAATCCTGCTTCGGAAAACCCCTTCTGACACATGGAATATATCAATAGGTACCCACAGCGATATTGTCCAGCATAGTGGTAGCTCTTCCAACAGGCGTAACCATCGGCACGTTGGTGCTGTATATTTAAATGTGAAACAATCTATGCTAACGATGTCAAAGGTAATTATCAGGAACATACAAACCAATGCTCTGCATAATTTCAGAATTATCGATCATACCGCGCAACAATCGATAAAAATGTGTAATCAAATACACATTCCTTCTAGTCTTCTAAACTATTGTAGCCAAGCATACCCTGGAGAAACTCTGTTGGGTAAAGCCAAGGATAATGCCAATTTTTTCTCTAGATGAATTCCGTGCAGAAGCCAAACTGATGGATTGCCTATTTACTCGTATATACTAGATCCTTGAAATTTTTGAGAGTACATTGCCACCATCCTTATTACTGTCCAATCTTGTTTATAACGGGGCCATGAAATCTGCTTCCTCCTTTCTCCTCTTGATCTTACCCTAAATGGTCAAATGCAAAGCTCCCCTCTAAGCAGATGACCCAAGTTTGACACCTTTTGGACTTTGATATTAGTCACTCTCTCTCTCCCAGTTCTGGCTCTTTGGAGCACATCTGAGTTGTTGACCATATCTCACCGTTCACCAAGTCACCAGGCGAGAGTCATGTTATCACCACACCAACAAACTACTCGATTTCATCTGACTTTGAGGTTTCAGGGTCAAGGTTTTCCAGGACACTATCGAAATATTTAATATTTAAATGTATGAACTAAAAATATATAAAAGAAAATTGTTGATACTGCGTTGACGCAGTGTCCTCATTTTTCCGTGATATTTTTCCTATCATCAAACGGGGCATGGGCCAAGGTAAAAGTCTTTGCTGTTTAGCAATTCAAATCCCTCGGGTGGCGGGGGTGGGGGAGCACAAGGGTGGGGGGTGTCGTTGTACAAGGATCCTTTAGTTAACATCCCCAAAGGCCCTTACCGATATGCCCCCCGTACCCGACTTGATGGGACGCCACTGCACCGCACGGTTCCCCCTCATCCGGTCATTTCCATACGCCACTGGATTAAACATTCATTTTGCGTTATTTTCATTTTTCACAAATATTATAACGCAAATGGAATACTGTCGGAGAAATGTTTCAGCATTCATATAAATATATTCAATCATGCGCGGTGAAATTAAATTATATAATAAAATATCAGGGATATTAGGGAGAAGAAAATATGATGTCTTTAAAGAGGAAGCTAAAGACATATGTGATATTTAAATCTA
Source organism: Agrypnia vestita (assembly GCA_016648135.1). NCBI lineage: Eukaryota > Metazoa > Arthropoda > Insecta > Trichoptera > Phryganeidae > Agrypnia > Agrypnia vestita. The sequence continues at coordinate 86,220 of JADDOH010002012.1, read as the reverse complement.
CAGTAAAGTTTGTAAATTTGTATGTTTGGATGTAGTTTTAGAGCTTAAAATGGCCTCTAAAATTTTGCAATGACATAAATCTATATGTTTAGGATAATTCACAAAATGATAAAATATGAATAAAATATAATATATTTAAAATTAATATTATCTTTCGGGGGTAATGAAAGTAGGTAATGTTGAATTTTAATCAAAATAAATTTAGTTTTCATCAGAGAAATTTTATGTAGATAAAAATTGCCTTTTACACAACATTGTTTGGATGAGTAGCTTAGATTATATTGATTTTTCACTGATACTTTTATTGTCTCAGATCGAAATCCACGCGGGTGAATGGATCGTTGCGTCCATACGAGCTTTTACAATACTTAAGTCAAAGTATCAAAGCTGATTTTTTTCTGTAGATGAACACGTTAGTAGGTAAGAAGTTATGGATATTATGACATTTAAGTTAGGGGGATTTTCGCCAAAAAAAGTATAAAAGTAATATTTCAAAAATCAACTTTTTCAACAGCAAACACTGTTGACAAAATTCCCAGTTTAGTAAATAGAAAATATTTACAAAAAATTCTCGTAAATCAATTAATTAAAAAAAAATCTAAACGGTTTATGTATACAAAGTATATAAATTATTTATGTATAAATTATTTATATATACGGTAAAAGAAAATATTTACGGAGAAATAAGTTCACCTTAAAGATTTCAAAATAATTTCAAAATCCTAAAAATCAAAACCAAACAATATCACCAAAATTATATATATTTAGGAATAAAAATTTTCAATAGCCTCCCAACAAAAATTATGAAAAAAACCTAAGATTAATCAACTGAAAAATAAAAATATATTGTTCTTCACGTAACTTCTGCATTCCTGCTTAAACATGTTAAGTTTTCCAAATTCTCTCGCAGTCCTTTGTAATATAAAAGAATTGTGAATTTGTTTTCTACTTGGAATTCTGATTTTTTTGCATATCTTGTTACATGTCCATTAATATAGGCACGTGTTTTATGCAATTTTATTCAATTTATTCATTTTCAGAATACACTAAGTAACCTAAAAATTAAAATAAAAATTTTTTGACAATTTTTTTACAAAAAAAAACATTAATTTAATCGACGTACAATATTAACTCAGTTAAAAAATAATAAAACAAATTAATGCAATAAGAACATTATTGGATTTAGTTCTTGCAATGCCAACTAATTGCATATTCTCTGAAATGACATAAAGTTGGTAATACTTTTATGCATTTTCAAAATTGCATGCAATGCATTAAACAGTAGCATTAATATCTTATTATTTTAAAAATTAAATATACAGCGATGTGATCTTATAAATTGTGGACCAACTAAGAGACTTTCATCATTCCGGCGACTGCCGAACTTTGAAAATCCTCAGTTAGAATTTGAATGGAAAATCAATCTCTAAATTAAATAAGCCCGTTGGTTAGGGGTCGTAACGAACCAATGGGAATAAATTTACAGGAGAATATTTAAATTTGGATCGCCAATTTGATTATGGAATGAATAAAGTGTTCGACTTTTAAATTCTATCGCTTGTTAAATCACTTCGGTGTTTACTGCCGAGAAAATTACGATTCTGTCAAATGGCAGTAACTTGGTGACGTCCGTCAATCGGGGACTTAACAAAGTCAGACAAATGTTAACCTACTTATTATATTATTCGGGGAAAATTTAATATTTGCCTTGCATTCCGTCAAGGAGTTAAAGAGTAAATGAAGGGGTGAGACATCCCTTAAATTGAAGAAACAATAATGGAGCCAGACTTACGTTTTAGCATCAAACCTGAAATATTTTCTGTAGATGCACACTGTAGTAGGTGAGAAGGTATGGATATTATAAGTTTTGGGTTCGGAGGATTTCGGCAGGTAACAGGTAATACAGGTACTAAAAAATCTGTAAGTAAAACGATAAAATGTAAGATATTGGGTAATGTTGTTATGTTAACTAACAGTTAAGTTTGTTGTTAAATAGTGGCCGAAATAAAATATACATAATTCAGATTTGTTACTATAATGTTATATTGTTTATAGATCTTCAAAGCATCTGGCAATCATTAATGTGAATGTATAGTACTGTCCCGTTAAACATATTAAAAAATCATGTATAAAATTAGGTTTGTTATTTTTACGTTTTTACTTACACATTTTTTGTACCTGTATTGCCTCTCATCTTTCAAAATCCCCCGAACACAAATGTAATAATATACAAACTTTTTTGCTTACTATAGTGTACAGCTAGAGAAAAAATTTCAGTATTATAATATACTATAAAGTATATATAATTTATAAAGTAAGTTTGGCGGTCACTAGCTCTTAGTCTTTAAACAGAAGTGCAAAAATTTTATTGTTAAAACTTTTAAATGACTAGATGGAATGCAATATGTTTGAGTGAAATTATCTTTTAGCTCACACAGCATTATGTGTGGAATTAAATAATTAAGATAAATACATATATTAAAAAAAGTGAATATATTAACTTTCTTGGCATATGTTTTGGCAATGGGTAATATTTTATTAATTAATAAATAATAAAATATTACCCAAGATAAATTTGAGAAGTCTCATAGAGACGATACTATTTTTATAGAAATTTGTAAGGAAATCTTTATAGGGTGGCCTAGAGCTTGTGATCTGAATAAGCTGACTTAAGTGATCACTTTACACAATACAACGTTCACCAATTCCATCGTAAGAACATTTACACATTTTTGAGAGTTATTTATAATATTATGTTTTTAATCAGTTTAATTCATTTATTCACAAGAACTATGCTAGAGACATCTTTATTCCTTTTCATGACATACATAGATTTCGAAGCTTGGAACGATACCTCTTTATTTTATTTTCAAAGTGAAATATTTGGCAATATTCTTTTTAATGTATGTATGATATGCTTCCAAATTATTTAACATGTACACTAGAATACGCGTGAAATTTTTTATTTTAATCTTTGTTGTTGATATTTTTATTTTAAAATAAAGTTTTTATTTTAGTATTTTTATTTAAAGTACACGTTTAATATTGGTTTATTTTTATCTTCTGGTTTGAGAAAAAACAGTCCCCCCATCTACTAGCGTAATTTATAACTAAATTAAATACAATATTGATATTAATACATTCAATATTGTGAGCACGTTAACATTTTAAAGGCAATAAATTACTGGGTTATGTCTACAGAGATATCATAATTAATTAAGGTAAATTATCGATGTCTCACAGAGACGAAGCTATTTTTATGAAAAAGTAAGTATGTACCATTTCCTCCCATGATCGACCACACACCTATTGTCACGTGTCGTGGCTGCGGGAGAAATGAATGAAAACGCTAGAATTTAATAAGGTATTTATTAATTACTGATAATTAATTAAACAAACGTAAAAAGACACTATTTGACTTAACGCTATTATTTGAACTTAACTATTTCGTAAATATATCACTCGTAAATAGACACTTTATAATCACCTTATCACTTTATTCACTATTCACTAGAACATTCCATCCAATTTCTGCACGTATTATTCGCACCGCTTTATTTCACCACGTAAGAATTTCCAGATTATTCGCTATCGAATAACCGCTCGCATGGCCACCTTGGCCCGCAGCTCGCGGCTGCCTTCGCTTCTATTATCGCCGTCAATCGTGTTAAAAACAACAACCTTTCTACTCTCGGGCGCTTCTTATTTATATCCGGTTAACGCCGATACCGAACCCTCCAGATGTTTCCAGTATTTAGGATAACTTTCTCGTCGCTCAGGTTTTTATAGATGTTTCTCGATGCTTCCGATAGTTTTGTGATCATTTCGAACAACTGTCACTTGATATGAGTGCGTGATTCTTTTAAGCCTCGTTACAATAAATATTTTTTATCGTCAATTAATGTATATTATGGATGTCTCACAGAGACGAAACTGTATTTATTTTTACTATGGGAAAGTAGGTATAGAAGTCATTTATGGTGTATATCGGACTTACGACCGATCTTTGGCAGGCTTAAGTGATCACTCTATACATATTTTACAAATATTTTTAAATGATCACATAAATTACATAAAATTTAAGAATAAAAATCATTACGGGCAGTTATTGTATATATTATGTAAAAAAAAAAGGTATTTATTGGATAGTTTCAAAGATATAAGCCAAAAAATATCAAAGTTACAACATCCACGCGCTTGACACCAGCCGCGTAGCATATATACAAAATCGGAATTGTTGGCTGTTGAAAGTGTGCCACTTGTTTATAAACGATGATTTTGTTCCATCGCGCGCGCTCCACGTGCGCTCATTGGTCAAATGAAATAGGGCGCGTCCCTTTACTGTTACGCATTTCCGTCCATTTTCACGAAATCACTGCCACAGATTGCAGGAAAGCGAGAGGAAAGATGTTACACATCAATAAATAATAATTTAATTAACACTGTTATTAACTCTATTGGTATAGTCTAAGTCTAAGTTCTGAAAAATCCTCGATTACTTTACTTTATGAGTTGATTACGCGTAATTCTTTATCTCATCTGGCGCCATCTGTACGAGACTATGGAGAGACTGCCTGGCTGGAGATATCGCAGTTTGAAATTAAATAACCAAGGCACACTCGTCACCGCTATTCTGTAATAATTTAGTTGATTGTCGCACGCCGTTCAGGTGTTTCCTGCGGGAGCCAAATCCGGGGAAAATTACCTTTGAATCCATCTCCATAGATAAAGTGGGGTACTCGGCATCCATCTTCTATTCAAAACCTTCGATATTCAAACGAAACTACAGATCTATTTGTAAAGCCGATGGCGTAACACGAATAAGACGATCGCAGGGCGCCCACCTGGGGGCGGCAAGGGCTGCCAATCGCCCGGGCGGTAAATATGTTTTTAGTAACCTGTTAAAAATTACATGTCGCAAACTCGTAGATGCCTACATGTTAATCAGCCAGTCAATCAATTCATAATATACCCATTTTTCATAGTAGACAATTTTACAACATTATTTTTATAAACTTTACACATATAAAAACTTCGTTGAAGTATACGCTTTTATTAATTTTAATTAATTAAAAACTTTGTATAAACCAATTGGAGTAATATTTTTATATTTAAGTATGTTCTCAAAATATAGTATGTAACTAGATTTCGTCCCCAGATGGTTGATTGATTAACTAAGATAAATTATTTTTTCGTCTCTGTGAGATTTCTATAATTTATCTTAATCTCTTTTCATCTACCGGTTTCGATAACATTATAATATCTTCGTCAGGACGAAAGTATACTAAAAAACATCCTAGGTAAACAGGTTAATTTTTATTATTGATATTTTTAATATTTAATGAATTAACTTTGTGGTTAGACATTATAACAGAGTGTTAGTTAAATTTGTATAAACCACTACCAGATTTTAGGTCTACCGGTTTCGAGACGTACTCGTCTCTTCGTCAGGACCATCACTACACTACTATGTTCACTACACTACTATGTTCACAACACTATACACCACGACCATAGTATTGTTAACTTTTCACCAATATTTACCACATGCCTGTTAATTTTGTCAAGGACAAGCATGCACTAACTAGCCTACAGACTAACTTGAACTTCTTAAAAGATAAATAATGGTGAAAAGTTAACAATACTATGGCTGTGGTGTATAATGTTGTGAACATAGTAGTGTAGTGTTGGTACTGATGAAGAGACGAGTACGTCTCGAAACCGGTAGACAAAAATCTGGTAGTGGTTTTTACAAATTTAACTAACACTCTGTGAAGTTAATTTTTGATCGGGGGCACGGCTACAGTTATGGTGGGGGTAAATAATAAGCATTCACCGAAATGGGAAATATATAAAAAAAATGGGTTGTTCGTAAAATTTCACTGATTATTACTTATATTTACTCTAGTTTATCCAATCTAAGTCCAATCTAAGTCCTCTATTATTTATATGGACAATCTCAATAGCGTTTTCTTTTTTAATGTGCGGCCTGTTTCTAAAAGGCGGTACGCGTATTCTGAGAACTTATTATTTTTGATACATTTTTAATGTTCCTTTACTTTAACATTAAAATCACCGTTTTATCTATAAATGTGCTTTATACAGAGATGAATAAAACCGAAAAAAAGATTTACCTAACTTGTGAGTGCTTAAAACAATTATTTACTTAACTATGGAGTTTTACTCCTTTTTAAATGTTACAAGTCTACAAATGAGGGAATCAGAGGCGAAACTACCTCATAGACGAGATGTAATTAATTATTTTAAAACCAAAACGGAGATTTTAAATTAATAATTTTTGAAAAATGCTTCGAAAATATACTTTCAAAATCAGTTATCGAATTATGGGGTTTAAAAACAAAGGCAGCAAATCCAAAAAATAAAAAATATTTTGAATACAGTCACCGAGTATTACTTATTTAAAATGTACTAAATTCTAGATTTTATGTAGGTATTTTTCTCTTCTAAAATCATGTTTCCTATAAAATCCCAAATTCATTACATTATAAATTAGTAATCCTCGATGACTGCATTAATTTTTTTTTTGATATTGCTGCCTTTGCTTTTATACACCACAATTGTGAAATTGTCTGTCAGACAATAAAATTTAAACTACCATATCCAAGTGACACATTTGCTTGTAATCCCCTCATATTCATGTTGTAATAGAGCTATTCCATAATTCTTTCCAGGTAGATTGCATAAACTTTATCATTATAAATAAAATGAATAAAGAGGTAAGATTCATTTTAATTTTTTAAAATATTTTTCTTTTTCTTAAATACTTATGTAGTTGTTCTAAGACATTTCCACAATATCATCAATGCTCATAACAATGCATTGTCCCTGATGATGGACCCTGCAATGGGATCCAAAATGTCGGATAGAAATGTCGTAGAAATACAGGCAGAATATCCCAGGAAATACAAACCAGAAGGTTAGGTTAGCTAAGGTTATTGTATTATAAGCTGCTGTTGTCATTAAATAATAATAATAAGAGTTTTTTTTTAAATAATATTTTTTTTATTCATATTTTATTTTTTGTATTGTGTTACACTTCGACTGCCTAAATAAGGATTACCTGTTTGAAGGCACTCGACTATTTACATAAAAAAGAGTTAAAAAATATAATTTAGTATACATTACAATAATTTTTTAAATGCAGAAATATATAATAAACTTAAATATATCAGGAACAGAAATTATAATTAGGAACAGAAATACAGAATTATCGGTAAGGCACGGTAAAGCAAAAACAGAAATCAAAATAAAATATAAATTACAAAATATATTAGGTCCTTACATATGAAATTGACGTTTTGCCGTACTGGCAAATTTGATCTCAAATATCTTCTCTTTGGTTAGGAATTCCAAATCCAAATTTATACAGCTATTTACTCATGTATTTGTGTTTTGAAAATTATAATTCATTTGTTTTTTCCTCAATTGTTTTTTTCTTTGCGTCACTCAGTTTACAAAATGAAAAACTTGAAATATCGCGTTATTTACGAGTACGAGTTCCACCGTGGCACCAGTGCTGCAGAAACGGCTCGAAGGATTAATGATGTGTATGGTGACGGTGCCGCAAAAGAAAACACAGTGCGTTTTTGGTTCCAACGTTTTCGTTCTGGAAATTTCGACCTGCAGAACAAGCCCCGTGGACGGCCGGAGACCAAAGTTGATAATGAAGAATTGAAGGCTATTGTGGAGCGGATCCATCGCAAACCACATCCGAGTTAGCTGCAGGCTGCGGTGTTAGTGATAAAACTGTTTTAATCCACTTGAAGCAAATTGGTAAGGTGAAAAAGCTTGAAAGGTGGGTACCTCAAGCAGGTGGGAAGCAAATCAACAAACGCGCGTTGACTGCTGCGTTGCATTACTCAACCGGCACAATAATGAAGGTATTTTAAATCGAATCATTACCTGTGATGAAAAGTGGATCCTGTACGATAATCGGAAGCGCTCATCGCAATGGCTGAACCCTGCCGAACCAGCCACACCATGCCCCAAGCGAAAATTGACTCCAAAAAAGTTACTTGTGAGCGTTTGGTGGACTATTGCTGGTGTCGTTCACTACAGCTTTCTTAAATCTGGCCAGACGATTACGGCAGATGTCTATTGTCAGCAACTGCAAACCATGATGGAAAAGCTAGCTGCTAAACAACCGAGGCTGGTTAATCGCTCTAGGCCACTGCTGCTTCATGATAACGCTAGACCACACACTGCACAACAGACGGCTACCAAATTAGAGGAGCTTCAATTGGAATGTCTAAGACATCCACCGTACTCTCCGGACCTTGCCCCAACAGATTACCATTTTTTTCGAAATTTGGATAACTTCTTGCAAAGGAAAAAATTCAACTCCGATGGGGCAGTCCAAACCGCCTTCAAAGATTTTATTGATTCCCGTCCGAATGGTTTTTTTAGTAAAGGGATCGATGAACTACCTATGAGATGGCAAAAGTGCATAGATAGCAATGGTACATACTTTGATTAAATAAATATATTATAATAAAAAAAAATCGGCTTTATGTTCCTCCCATACTAAACGTCAATTTCATATGTAAGGACCTAATATAATAAAATTTTTGAATAAGCAATAAACATTGAGAAAGAATACACAGCATTTCACAGGAATTCATTTTAAGGCTTTCTCAGATAGTTCTCGTCCAATGTCAATGAGCCATCTATTTAATTATTTTTTTTAGAGCATGTCGTCTCATTCATTCGTCGTTTAAAGTTATCCGGTATCAAATTGTTGAAGGCCAGATGATGAGGATGAAGCCGCGATGTTTGAATAGTATTTATTGAGATGTAATAATGACAAAGTTACACGTACAGTATTTTACAGTTACACAATAATGAATAGATGACTGGCGAGAGCTTCCGCAGTATAAGCGGTTCGCGCCAAAGTGAGATAATCGGCTCTGCAGCGCCGGCTTATATAGTGATCCAGAACAACGAGCTCCTGGTGTTTTATCTGGCTTGCGGCCGCAGCCCGTGCGTCGATGTTTTTGTCTCCATTTTGCTGCCTCTGCATTTCAGGGTTTTGACCCCGTCCCCTTTGGATTTCTCTTTGTTTGCGTTCGTCGCCCTCGCTTACAAAGTTGCTTGTTTGACAATTCGGCTTCCTTCGTGACCACTGTTCGCGGGGAGTTATGACCCACGGCACTCGGCGTCAGCATGTATGATGTTGCTGTTCCTTTTGTGTGCGTATGACGTCACCACAAAATTATATATTTTTGGGCATAGGTATGCATAATGCGTTTTTCCTAACTTCAAATTCTTTTTGTCATTTCTTAGCCATCCTTTGGTAGATTTGCACCCATATTATCGCTCAGCTATTTTAATAATTGCACACCACGCATTATGGTGTGCCTATTCATTACATCCCTTCTGTATTCAAGGACGCAAATAGTTGTCACTTTGCGTGGGCCACAGCGAGGGAGAATAATGGTACGCGCGCACTAGCGTTTTTTTCGCCGCGCGGCGAAAAAACGCAGCGGCATAATGTCGCACCGCAGCATTGTAACAAAGGGTTTTGAATCGTCGTGCGCGCACTTAGCGGCAAATAAAACGCAGCGGCAAAAAATCTGTGAAATGTTACAACTCTCTTGCGGCGCGGCGGTCAGCGGCAAAAAAACGATTCTTTTTGGCGCTGCGGTCAGCGGCAAAAAAACGCATCTTTTTCGGCGCGCACTACGCGCTGTTTCGCTGTACCATATAATATTTTACGTGAAAGAACAATGGCTACAAGAAATAATTCTGCTGATCTGGATGAAGATTTTAATATTGAAATGCTCATTACGAAAGTTGAGAGAAGACCTTCATTGTTTGATATTACTTCAAAAGAATATAGTGATAGAAACATTAAACATTTCTGAATGGAGTATTTTTATACGCGATAGAAGGTCCAACTAGTTTTAAATGTTCATAAAAGCATTCTTTATTCATTCGAAAATATCGGAAAATTTTTTCGGGGTTATCGTTAAGTTCACCAAATACTTTAAAGAACTGCCTGTTCTTCAAATGATAAGCATTATGCCGTAGTGCGCGCGCTTGCTGTTTTCGCCGCGCGTCAAAATGTCAAAAAAAACGCGCTAGTGCGCGCGTACCCTAAGCAGAGGGCGCCCGGGCGGCAAATCCGTCGCGTCCCTAGCCAGCGGCCCCGGCGTCACGTGCCGCCCTTCCGATCACGTGCCTTCATAAGTAACTGCATATTATTTTCAGGGAATGCCTCGGCGCCCTGTAGAATGAGGGCTAGGGATGTACGTGGCCGCCATGCGGGATGGCGCCCCTACCTGGGTGGCTGCAAATGAATGTGTTACATATGAAAAGATGGCGGAGGGATGGAACTCTTTTTCATTCGGTTCTTACTTATTGCCAGTGTGTTTACATTAGTCTTGCAATCGCATCGATAAACGCGGGTATTTGCGCAGAGCTCCCATGACGTTTTCAGCATATCATTTTCTTCATATTCCAATGACGTATTTGAGAGATATCGCGGGCTCACTACTAGAATCGGATAACTCAAAATTTGGCAGCGTTGAGATATTAACGCCAAAAATTACTAAGCTACTTAATGCTAAAACTACATAATTTTTATGATAGGATCATGGCTGTGGAATGCATCCTTTCCTATTAGGGGTGTGTCCTTTCCCCAGACGTCCCCTAACTGTCCTCCTTTTCACCCGAATTCTATATTTACTCTTTTACCATGATCTATTGCTATATTTTAACTGAATTTTCTATTTCTATGTTTGCTACATGTTATCTTAATGATTTATTTTCACCTGTATTGTCTTTGATAATTTACAATAAAGTGTGTTATGTGAAGGAGGTACAGTGAATGGACTATTGCAGGTCTCTTCGGGTCGCAGTCGCTCTTTACACGACGTGACACGGAGAAGGCATTTAGAGTAAAAAATTGTCAACCTGGCGACGTATGAGTAGCACCGATTTGGAAGCTTTCGCTCATAAAACAGTCCTGGGAATTCGGTGGGTGTCCATTCACTGTAGAATGCAAATGAAACACTAAGAGATTTTTTTTAAAAAAGAAATAGAGATGCAAACACGGAATGCATGTCACATCAATATTCTTATTATTCTCAAAATAAGCTTGAATAATGAAATCTACGCTTGTGCTATTAAAATAGTACTTACATGCTGTATATGCTGGAATGGGGTTTGAACCACCAACCATCAGATCACTAGGCGAGCGTTTTGACCGCTACACCAACAAGTCATGCTAATTTTGTTAAATCACTATACACGAATCAACTCACAATAACACACACAAATCACACGTGTATGGAGCACTTTGTACTTGTCTGTTAAATATTATTATTTATACACCTGTTAAGTTCTCACAGGTATTTTGCTTTTATCTGTGACTTTGCTTAGGACAAAATTAGATTGATTCTCCGCGCGCGCTTCTAGAGCAATTAATAACAGGTCGCGATCTTTAGTGAACTAACTAGCTTTAAATTCTTTCTAATATCTGCTGATTTTTGAAAAACGTCGATTTTATGTAGTTTCAATTATTTTATACTCCCGTGAAATAATCATAAGCAAGCTATTATATGACAAGAAAAATGACTGATTATTAAATGACAGTTCATAAGTGTATATCAGGGGTTAATTTTAATGTTATTAATAAGTTATATTAGAAAAAAGTGCAATATGGATTGATAAGCGAGGCATTAGCATTAAAACTTTAATTAGCATTAAAACTTTAACTGCAATTATCTCAGAACAACACTTTTTCAGGCATATTTTGCCGTGTATATGTGACCTCTCTATATGTGACTCCATTGCAGGGTCCATCGTCAGTCCCGATGCAGGGTCCATCATTGGGACTGATGATGTACTCTGCAATGGTGAATACAAGAATGCAAGAATATCCCAGAAAACTATACACAGAGATTCTGAACGGCCGTTAAAACCCGAGAACATTTTTAACACTTTTTCAGTCAATTTTTGGATTTTGTCAACAGAGATATTTATTAATTATCTCTATAATTGGTCTACCAAGTACCCAATATGTTATGCCATTATAATAAATTGTATAATAAATTCCTAAAACAAAAAAAAATAAGAAAAAAGATAAATTACAGAAGTCTCACAGAGACGAAGCTATTTATACATTATCTGAAAAGATTTTAAAAATATAGGGGTATCATTAACAGAAGCGAAAATTTTTGTATCTTACATTGTGTAGAGCTGCAAACCAGCTCATACAGATCTCCAAACACGTTTTTATATAAATAGATTCGTCTCTTTGAGTCTTTTGTCTAAACATTTGATAATTTGTCTCAATTAACTTTTCAAGTTATCTTGTTGTAGTACTGAGCCTACGGTGTATGATACCTTGTAATCAAACATAATAACTTCGTTTTTTATCCATCTGTCTATCCGTACGTCTGTCTGTCTGTCTGTCCATCTATAACTTCGTGTAAATTCCGTAATTTCGTTTGAGTTAACGGCTCAAAAACAAATTAAACGGCCGGAGATGGGGCTGAATTCCGGGTCAGCAAGCCTGAACCGACATGTCGCCACCGTTGCCTCTCAGTGGACCGCCAAAAAGATACTTTAAATATGTACTAGGAATTACGCGGAAAAGACAATGTTTTGTCATTTTTAATGGGTTACAGCTAGTTTTTTTTAATATAACCTAGCGCAAACCTAGAACTATTGTCTCCGGACTGTAATTTGACAATATATTTTTATATAAAATTGCAAGTGAATACATAATCTGCCGATAGACTCATAGACTAGCAGATAAACTAGATATATGAATAAACTATTACGAGATGCCAGAAATAAAAGGAAATGCACGCAATTGAGATTCTCCCAATACTCTGGACATTTTAGAAAAAATTGGAAGCGCCTTCAATTCACTAATATCCTGCCGTCATTCGATTTTGACAGGCAATGAATGAGTCATAAAAAGTGAGCTGGAAAACTATGCGAATTGGATAAAGCACCGGAGTACCTACCTGCGTTCACTATATTCTAGTAGCGAAGCTGTGCGCAAGAAGGCTTTTAAAAAAATAACGTTACTCGAGAATATTCCGCAGACAAGTGGAATATTCTCGAGTAACGTTAAGGGAGAATTGAATTGCGGGGTAGTCCAGTTAAGTTTGTGTTTAGCAGGTGCATGCAGTGGGAACAAGAAACGTGACTTTTTCCTAAGCATATATTTTGAAAAGAAACCGAATAAACAAAACATATTTGTTATAGATGTCTCATGGAGACAAATATATTTTTTTTATGGGAAAGCAGGTATGAAAGTCTTTGGGTGTACAAAGGTTTACATATTATGGTTTACCATTTTCACTCATGATAGAATACAACATCTATCAAATTTTTGAAAGTTGTATATTATATTTAAATTTTATGACCTGTTTCACATATGTGTTGTAATTACGATAGGTAAATGCTGAAACTCACGATCACTTAAGCCAGCCGTACGATAGATTGTTAGCACTATGTACACCCAAATACTTCCATACCTACTTTCCCATAAAAAAAACATATTTTCGTCTTTATGAGACATCTATAATATATTTTCATTACTGATGTCCCCTAGTATAAAATACAGTACTGTGTTCATTGAAAAATTTGGACACACTCATAATATTCTGAATTAAATCTACAATTAATTTCAAGCGTTTGACAGTATTAAAGATGGAATTAAATACAATGCAATTGATTCAGAAAAACAAATTCAATTCGCAAGAATATCAATAAGAGTCTTCAATGTATGATTCATGCATTACCGATATCTGGATCGGGACGACTCGAAAATTATTAATATTTTCGGCGACCGGACCGTGCGGGAAGCGGTGGTCGCATTTCACGCTCGGGCGCAGAATTATTCCCGTAAGTCCCCAATAATTCCCGGCCGAACTGCAACTTCACAAATATTCTTTCAAATTGCACCCTCGAAGCCTCCCCGCATTCCTCCAGACCGAAATTCAAATTTGAACAGCATTCGACGTAAACGCTTCCCGAATGAAGATTTCGCCGAGCGCGGGGTGGTTCGTTCACGTCGCATTGCCGCCGACATGCCGCGACCCCTGCTCGATTATACGAATAAATATATAAATTGTTGAGGTTGAGAACAGGATTGGAATATTTGCACTAAATATCATGTTCCGATACACTTGTGAAAATTATACACCAATATATTCATTATAGGATCGTAAATAGTTTGATTGATTGCCCCCAGATTATTAGTCTGATCGACTTATATGCTCCATCGAGGTCATCAAGACACAGTGCATTGTTCTATGTTCAAACTGCGATATCTCCAGGCAGGCAGTCTCTCCATAGTCTCGTACAGATGGCGCCAGATGAGATAAAGAATTACGCGTAATCAACTCATAAAGTAACGTAATCAACTCATAATATATATATATATATATATATATATGCTCCATCGAGGTCATCAAGACACAGTGCATTGTTCTATTATAGTGGAAATGTCAGAACTAATGCATTAGCAAACTCTGTAGTTCCCAGATTACACTCATTAGGGAATGAGCATGCAGAGGCGGCTGACACTTTTGCTGATAGTATAACTGTTTATAGGAAAAAGCTGATACAATTGTTTACATCCCAACGAAATGGAAATGGACAATAAATCTTTCTATTTTACCTTTAACTATTATTTATTGTACCTTTAACTTTATTATTAATTTATCTGATGTTTTTATGTTTTTCTTATGTTTTTCTGTATTATTATTATTACCTTTTAACTATTATTATTGTAACTTTTAACTGTATTATTATTGTATTTTAACTATCTTATGTTATTTAAAAAAAATATATTCTGTTTATTGTAAAAGCCCATAAGGGCGTTAAATAAATAAATAATTAAAATAAATAAAATATTTAGCGGAATTGGTAATAAGATGCGAAATAATCAACTGGGGTCTACCTTGTAAAACAAATTAATATTTAAAAAATACAAAGCATCTTTCATTCGGCAGTGAAATTAATTAAGACGTAATCTGAAAGAACTACTATTTCTAGTACTGTAGTAGAATAGTAGAAAGTACTATAATATGAAAAGAGGTGTATTCTCATTTACCTTGTCAAATTATAAAGGCATAGTATTCTAATACTGTTCTGTATTACTTTAGTATAATTCCATAAAAGGTTGTAATAAATAAATAAAATTGAAAATTGATAAATGAATAAATAATAAATAATAAATAAATAAAATAATAATAAATAATAATAATCAATAATAAATACAATAATCCCTAAATCCAAAATAAATATAAAACTAAATACCTAAATCAAACATAAATACATAAATAATAAATCATAAATCAATCATCAATAAATAATCCCTCAAATAATAAATATCCACTCCCATCACACTCCATAACCCTCTACTCAATCCTCCTCATACCCCAAATACCTCATAAATAAATAAATAAATAAATAAATAAATAAATAAGTAATAAACAATTTTACTCAAAAACGCCTCAACAAAATATGTAACCTTAATAAAAATACTCTATTGGAAATATACAAGCTATTTCTGTCTCGTGTGTAATACACGGTTTAATTATTCAATTGGACAATTTGATCAAAAAACTATGCTGGCCTGATTTAGGCGCATGTTTTGTGAGTGATATAATCAAACAATAAGCCGACACGTGGTTGAAAGTTGGTGAATTTCAACATTTCGCCGGTTTAGTATTACCAATTAGTACACCAAATATCGTTAGTATTATTGTACTCATACATTTCTGAATTTAAATCATTTTAATAACGTACGTACTTGAGTGTTCTATATGTATAATTGATTAATCATATAATCTATACTAATATATAAAGAGGTAAAGTTTGTGAGGTGATTAGTTTGTAAGTTTAGATGTAGGAGTTAATCTCAGAAACTACTTACCCGACTACAAAAATTCTTTCACTAGTATTTAGAATAGACTTTCAGGGTGGTTAAAAGTTATATATTATCCAGTTAAAATAAAAGGGCTTTTCCTAGTGACCTTTTTTACAATTAAAGTCGACGAAAAAGCGGTCGAGCGAATACGATTCTTACGAACGCTGCCTTAACAGTAAGAGATAAATGAATGCTTTCTATCGAGAAGTTGTAGAACTTAAAAAGTCTTATAAAAAAGTCAACGACAGCATATATCAATATGCTATGATTAATTCACAAATTGATAAAATATAAATAAAATATTTATTTAAAATTAACATCAATCTGTCGGTAGTAATTTAAGTAGGTAATGTTAAATTCTTATCAAAATAAATTTGCTTATCGTCAAAAAAATTTTATGTTGATAAAAATTGCCTTTTACACAACATTGTTTGGACGAGTAGTTTAGATTATATAGATTTTTCACTGATACTCTTATAGCCTCAAATTGAATTCCACGCGGGCGAAGTTGCGGGCACAGCTAGTAACATATGAAATAAGTAAAAATATGACAATTTATTAATCAATTAGAAAAGACATACAAAAAAATTAAATCAACGAAAATATATTTGGCTACTACTGGCATTCGAACCACGAATCTCCAATCTACCCGGGAAAGGCGCGTTACCAATAACACCATAGCTGACTCGCACATTTCCGTAAATTTATTGACCCATATAATTTAGTCTTTTTATATTCATTAATTAATACATGATTTGATTTTTCATATGTCTTTTCTAATTGATTAATAAATTTGTATTGATAAGTGGTGGATAATTATAAAAAATATCACAATAATGTTGGTTATTTTTCTCCCATCACAAAAATGTGTCGTACTTACAATACATATTGTGCTGACCGTAAGGTCGGTGTGGATATTCTTGCAGACGCCCTATCATCATTCAAAATGTCATTGCTACACAAAATCCCTTTTCTGGACGATAACCTCAACCCATAGAACACGCTCCCTTTCTTTTAACTCGTAGCATCTGCTTGTCTGCCGAAAAAACTTTGGATCGATTTTCAACCCCTTTTTCGTCATCCAATCGAGCTGAAACTTTGCAGACAGACTCGTGGCGACGATGAAAATGATTTAACAAATTTTCATTTAAATTTTTAAAATTATTATAATATAATTTTGGATTTTTCGAAATTTTAACGGTTTTTGCAAATTGGAAACCATTGAAATGAGAAAGGAGCCCGACGTGTGGACAAGATGCGAAACCTGTTTCAACTAGTCTTACTCGAGCCATGGGTCTGATGAGACGGTTTCGCCGACGCCGTGCCCCCCTATATCAATTATTACGTTTTCAATATTCTATAAGTTTTAAGGATAATAATATAGATGGAATAAATTTTTCACATGAACTTAAAGCCAGAGGAATACGTTGATAGAATTGTAAACAATACAAATGAGAAAGGGATTATAATAAAAACTTGGTTTTTATGGGTTAGTTTTTTACATGTTCACATTATATTGTTATTCTAAAATATAGATATCAATTTATGTTACGAAGACATTTGTAATTGAGATAGTGGGCAATTAATAATGTATTTTTCTTTTTATATTGTCTACCTCTTATTCTGTAAGTGTTTGTAATAAAATAAAATAACAATAAAATAAAGCCATGTCTTCACTAGGGGACAGATTGTCCCTCAAAAGCACACGCGGCATAGAGTCTACGTGACGTTGCAACGTCGTGCACTGCTCCGCGACGTCGCGCACAACATAGCGTGGCATTTCTACATGCCGTGGCAACGTTTCCATGCGCACGGTACCCGAGCGAGCTCACTGTGACATTAAGCAGCGCGTCAGTACCACATGGTATATTTACAAGTGATTGCGTATGCGCCGTATCTATCAATGACATTAACGTGGGGAAACGAACTTGTTCTCCAACTCATCGCGCTCTATTAAAGTCGTACATTTTTGTGGGATATTTCAAACCGTGAATATAAAAATTAAATGATGTGAGGGCCAACAGCGTTCTTTAATATTATCTTGCTTAGCTATGGAAAGCCCGATTATTTGTAATAAATTGTCAAAATCAGCTGTTGTCATTCAAGTGAAATTGACAAAAGATCCGTCAGACATTCGAAGATCGCAAAGAATATCCGTCTTTCTTTTTCTTTGCAGTAAATAATTTCGCACCCACCACCTTTTTCCCCTCTTACGTTTCAATAAACTCGTTAAAATAAATAGATACGCAGCTGTCATCATAACCTCATCGGGCGACATTTCCGCGACAAGTGGTATGTGAGTCCCGGTGTGTATATGTCAAATGACCGCGTCATTGTCCCCGAAACATGAGCGTAGATGCGACATGCCGCACGGAATGTTTCGCGATTTGTCCCCTAGTGAATACATGGCTTAAAACAGTCACGCCAAAGAAGTATAACTTCTACCGCGCGTAAATGAATACACGTTCCTCCATTTTTTTATTATTTTCATTTTGGTTTAATTCAGTTAAATACACTATGCATACTTCAATGGTGAGGTAGTCAACCCTTATCCGAGCTATCTCTTCTACTACCCTTCGGGCCGCAGCCGGGTAAATCACACCCCCAGCCATCGACTGACATCTGATGGATGTTTCCCCGCAGTGGAGCCAACTGAAGCCTCTTTCTTTTTACACACTGAACCTCTGACCACCCATTTATTCGGATAATCCGAGTCTCCGTATAATCGGATCCATTATAGGTTGTTGAAAAAGTCTGGGGGATGAACGAGCATCGCAGTGATCAGGGTTGATGCGTTGGTACCAAAGGGAAGAAAGTGATTTTTTATTTTTTCAAATTAAAGTTAACAATGCATGAATAAAGGTAGATATAAATAGTATTTCCAAAAACTTTTTAAACTTTTTAAATTATACAAAAATTATTAAAGAAATACTACAGTGATTTCTGAAGTATGGTGATAACTTAATTTGTTTTATATTATTTTTTAAAGACTATAAAGTAATGTAGTCTTAATATATAACGTATACTGTAATGTATTATTGCGTAAGCGTAAGTTGCTGTATAGCTTTGCATGATGACTTTAAAAATATAAGCGTATAGTAGGGTGTTCGAAAATGTATGTTTTCATATTGTAACGAGGCGAAAAAAGAATGACGCACTTCTATCAAAGTGACAGTTGCTTGAAGTTGCCACAATACTACGGAAAGATCTGGAATCACCTCCAACTTTCGAGAGACATCTCAAAAAGTCTGGAAAACGCGAGGAACTTCCCGATAACGCGGGAAACTTCTTAATATTTCGATAACAGTGTTGCCCAGTATAAATACGACACGCAGGAGTACCACACGCAGGACACCAGAGAGTTTATTTTTCGTACGCGTTGACAGGCGATAACAGAAGCGAAGGTAGCCACGGGCGGTGGTCAGTCCGGCCAAGCGAGCGTAGCGGCAAGAAACCAATGTTGCCAAGCTAGCGAAGATTCGACAGCAATTCTAGAAAGTTCTTACGTAGCGAGATAAACCGAAGCGAAATGAATCCGCGCGGAAATTGATGGAATATTCTATTGAACAGTGATAAAGTATTAAAGCGATTGTAAGTGTTTATTTACGAGTGATAAATTTGCGAAACAGTTTAATTTAAGGGTAAGCGTTACATTCAATAGTGATAAGTAATCTTGTACGTTAGAATATTTAAATAATCGATAATCAATAAATCCAGCGTTTCATTAATTCTTCATGCAGCCAAAACACGTGACAATATATATAAAAAAATAACAAAGTTTTTTTTTTAGATTTTCTAAAGGACTTTTAGGGGTCACAATTAGCTGTGATCCCTACAAGGGCTTAAATAAAAAAATATGTTATTTAAACCACAAAAAATATTTGAAGCAAATTTTTACGCAAGTTTAGTTAAACTTATATATGTCTATATAAATATACAGATATTCTTACATAGAGAAATATGTTTTTTTTGCCTTTCTTATTATTTGCGCTGTCTTGTAGCTTTAGTGACGGACATTTAACATACGAAATTATGCATTTATTTTGCCTTTTTATACCTAATTTTTATTTTCCACCTCATCATTATTTGCACAGTTTGGTTGCATCAGTATCGGACGTTGTTACATAGAGAATTAAGCTTTTTTTTATAAATTCCATTATATTATATTTGGGGCATAAAAGCAAAGGCAGTAATATCAAAAACAATTAATGCAGATATCGATGATTACTGATTTATAATGTACTGAATTCGAGATTTTATAGGAAACATGATTTTGTAAGGGATTGATAAATAAAATCTGGAATTCAGTACACTTTAAATTAGTAATCCTCGGTGACTGCATTCAAAACTCTTTTAAATTTTTTTGAATATTGCTGTCTTTGCTTTTATACCCCACATATGCCTCATAGTTATTTGCGTCATCTGGAAGTGTTAGTAACGAATATTGTAATATACAAAATTATGATTTTGTTTTGCCTTTTTATACCTCGTCGTCATTTGCGACATCGCGTAGCGTTAGTGATGGACATTGTTGCATAAAAAATCACCCATTTTAATGTATATGTTTTATTGTTTAATATAACTAACTTACCATCACGCCGTTTCCCCGTGGGGGTAGGCAGAGAGGGTAGAGCGCCACACTCTTCTGTCCTGACATACAACTCTCGCCTCATCCACATTCATACATCTTCGCATGTATGAATGTGGATGAGGCTTCGAATATTGTAATATAGAAAATTATGATTTTGTTTTGCCTTTTTATACCTAGTCGTCATTTGCGACATCGCGTAGCGTTAGTGATGGACATTGTTGCATAAAAAATCACCCATTTTAATGAAGATGTTTTATTGTTTAATATAACTAACTTACCATCTCGCCGTTTCCCCGTGGGGGTAGGCAGAGAGGGTAGAGCGCCACATTCTTCTGTCCTGACATACAACTCTCGCCTCATCCACATTCAGACATCTTCGCATGCATGCTCGTCGGTTGTTGAGGCTTCTAACGGGACCATATTAATATTATTAATAGCATTGTTTAATATTATGGTTAAATATGTATTATGTGCATGTTTTTGAAATAGGCTCCGACTGAATGAAATTAAAATCTTAAATTTAAACTAGTCTAAACATTGTATTATGTATATTTCGTCTAAACATTGTATTGTTATGTCTAAACATTGTACAGTATCTTTCGGGCCAACCCGGATGTCCGGGAAGTGTGGTGAACCATGGTCAGGTAACTTCTAGCGGTCAGGACTCCAGAAATTGACTGAAACCAAATTTCTACGGGAAACCACCGGTTGACGTATCTTTATTTGTCGCCGATATCAATAGTGGGCTACGTTTCATAATTCATAATATAAAAAATTAACCCATAAAAACCAAGTTTTTATTACACTCCCTTTCTTTGTAAAATATAACAACGATTAAAGATGAATTAAAACATATAACATAACACTAAACTTACAGTAATTTAATATATTTCTAAAATGTCAGATGATTTGAGCTTTGATAAGACACTTCATGCTTTGAAGATTAAATTCTAAAAACATTTGTCAGTCAATTTAGATTTTTGACATTCGTAGTGAAGTATACCTATTATGCATACCGACGGAGTAATTCAAATTTAGAAAATATTCCGCGACGTTATCGGGCCGCCGTAATCAAACTTTTCTCATGATTCCAATTTGAAAAAACCGATAAAATTTCTAAAAATCCGAAATTATACTATAATTTTTTTTTTAATGAAAATTTGATGGATCTTCTTGATCGTCACCACGAGTCTACTTGCCAGGTTTCAGCACGATTGGATCACGGGAAAAGGGTCAAAAATCGATCCAAAGTTTTTGTTGACGGCAAGCAAGCAGACGCCACGAGTTAATATAAAGAGAGTAAAAAAATGAACTATAATCGTTTTTGTCTTGATATATACAAACTTTATTCGTGGCTCGCTGTTTTAAAAATTGTAAATCGATTTTATTTGTGAATGATAATACTATTGGACTGGTGTTAAAATAAAATATTTTTTAATAAAGATAAATTATAGAAATCTCACAGACACGAAGCTATTTATAAATGAGAAACGTGTCTGGAAATCTCTTATAAGATGGTCCAGGGCTTACAATCCATATGAGCTGGGTTAAGTAAATATAGGCGTATCATTACCAGCAGCTAAATCTATGTATACTTACTAGATAATGTTAAAAGACTACAGATGTCTCTTGCATAGAAACGTTAGTAACGGATATTGTAATGTAGGGAATTATGATTTTTTTTTGCCTTTTTATACCTCGTCGTTATTGGCGTTATTGATTTTGCCGCACTAGGTAGGTACCGTATATTTACATACGCATTTTGTTAAGAAATGTGTTTGGTCAATTATATGTTTTTATTTACTTTCATAGATGGCGGTACTGTGCTGCCATACATATTGTATGAAAATTTTGAATAAATATTTTTAATAATCACATAAATTACATAAAATTTAAGAATGTAAATAATTACGGGCAGTTATTGTTTACATTAATATTAAAAAAAAAGTATTTATTGGATAGTTTCGAAGATATTAGCCAATATATGTAAAACTTACAACATCCACACGCTTGCCACCAGCCGCGTAGCATACATACGAAATCAGAAGCGTTGGCTTTTGGAAGTGTGCGTCTTCGCTGTGATGGCACTTGCTGGACACTGATTTGTTTATAAATGATGATTTTTTCTCCATCGTTGGTTGAATGGAATTTTCACGAAATCACTGCCGCAGATTGCAGGAAATGAAGAAATAAAAAACTAACCCATAAAAACCAAGTTTTCAGAATACTCCCTTCCTCATTTTCGGGATTCGTGTCTACCAGATGCGTCGGACTATTTTCATACAACTTACTGAGTTGTATGAAAAAACCATTAAAAATTTGAAAAATTCAAAAATTTATTAATTTTATTAATTTTTTTTAACGAAAACTTAATAGATCTTCTTGATCGTCGCCACGAGTCTGCTCGCAAAGATTCAGCTCGATTGGATCACGGGAAAAGGGTTTAGAATCGATCCAATGTTTTTTCGTCAGACAAGCAAGCAATCAGAAGCCACGAGTTAAAAGAAAGGGAGTAAAAAACTCATCCATAAAAACCAAATTCTTATTATACTGCCTTTCTTTGCAAAATATAACAAAAATTAAAGACGAATTAAAACATATAACATAAAACTAAACTTAGAGTAATTAAATATATTTCTAAAATGTCAGATATTTTGAGCTTTGATAAGACACTTCATGCTTTGAAGATTAAATTCTAAAAACATTTGTCAGTCAATTTAGATTTTTGACATTCGTAGTGAAGTACCTTTTATGAATACCGACGGAGTAATTCAAATTTAGAAAATATTCCGCGACGTTATCGAGCCGCCGTTGCTAGTAATCAAACTTTTCTAATGATTTCAATGTGAAAAAAATAATAAAATTTCTATAAATCCGATATTATACTGTAATTATTAATTTATTTAACGAAAACTTAAAAGATCTTCTCGATCGTCGCCACGAGTCTGCTCGCAAAGTTTCAGCTCGATTGTATCACGGGAAAAGGGTCAAAAATCGATCCAAAGTTTTTGTTGACGGCAAGCAAGCAGACGCCACGAGTTAAAAGAAGGGAGTAAAAGATGTTACACATCAAAAATTATAAACAAACATTTTTACCGTGTTTAAAAAACAGACACCCGAGTCTAATCCAATCAACGCCTACACAACACTGTTAACAATAAACCTCCCTCGCACGGACCGTAATCATTTATTTGACTATCGGCCGGCATCAATGGGAGAATTCTTTGACGGCACGGAAAAACCATTTTGGCGCGAGTTAACATGTTACGCGCGCATAAATTCGCGCCAAAATCGGGGATATCCCGCCTGTTTGCTTTGTTCTCCAGGCCGACCGACTCCCAAATTGATCACACCTACAATTTGTAATGGAGCGCTTCGCAGTGTTTCTAATTTTTTCTTTCGTTTCGTTTCTTAACCTCTATCTGCGTCCGAATCTCGATCCAACCGTGGGTTGCGTTCTTTTGATCAATTGTTTATTTTCTATCTTACTATTTATTTATGCGAAGAAAGTTCCAGTAAATGTCCAAAGTTAATTTTATTACTCCCTTCATATTAACTCGTGGCGTCTGCTTGCTTGCCGTCAACAAAAACTTTGGATCGATTTTTGACCCTTTTTCCGTGATCCAATCGAGCTGAAACTTGGCAAGCAGACTCAGGGTGATGATCAAGAAGATCTGTCAAATTTTCGTTAAAAAATTAATAATTATAGTATAATTTCGGATTTTTTGAAATTTTATTGGTTTTTTCAAATTGGAATCGTTAGAAAAGTTTGATTAGCAACGGCACGGCGGCCCGATAACGTCGCGGAATATTTTCTAAATTTGAATTACTCCGTCGGTATAATAGGTACATCACTACGAATTTCGAAAATTTACAAAACAATTGGTTCACAGATGACAGCAAAATTGGGTCTTTTGGGGAAAATCAAATAATAATTTATTTCTTTTAGATTTCTGCATAGTTTTGAAGAATTCTACATTACTCAAATCTGATTCTGACTAAATCATTTGACGCTGGAAATTCATAAGGTACGATATTGATGATAATTTAATCTATCAAAATCTTGACATCTCAAAACATCTGACATTTTAAAAATATATTAAATTTCTGTAATGTCTGTTATGTTATATGTTTTATTCGTCTTTAATTATTGTTATATTTTACAAAGAAAGGAAGTATAGTCAAAACTTGGTTTTTATGGGTTATTTTTTTTAATTATTTATTTACATTTTTATTTGGCCCAATCGCTCGTCATCATCCAATCACAATCAGCGAAATACGTTACAAAAATTCATAGGCCTGATTAAATTACATAGATGATTGTGAACTCATAGGGAATTGAATCCGGTATTAGGGAATGCATTAACGGTTTTCGTTAAAATACAATAAATTCCATTACTACAGTGCACACTGGCACCATGTTAATGGAATTTGGAAAGTCAGTACTGTGGAAATGGAATTTGCAAAGTCGCTAAATTATTTTTCACTTATTTAAGTTCTGTATTGTATATTACATATGTTGACACTGTGATATTACATATTTTTGGAGATTAGGAGCGTTAAGAGTTTGTTTGTCTGGTTTCTATAGCCGAATTTACAAATGCGCGCACGTGCGTTGGGGATCCGGGATTAATCGTCGCAAAAATTACTAGACGATTATTGATAGTCTCTTATTAAGCAATTAATTTATTACTTATTTAATTGAAAACTACATAAATAAACGACTATAATATATTTTTTTATTTAAATTATTTTATTTTTATTTTACATCGTTTAATATTATGTACTGAAATTATAACCAAGTAGCATTATTGATGAAAATTTTGGTAGGAAAGTGGTATTATTCTTTTAATAAATGTTTTACATGTTTAATTTAAGTTTTACAGTGTTATACTAGACTGCGCAGCAGTTTTACTGCATACTACTAAAAACACTACATTTGTTGCTAATAATAATAATAATAATAATAATAATAATAATAATAATAATAATAATAATAATAATAATTGAATACTTTATATAGCGCAGTGTTCGCGAGTACTCACCTCAAGGGCGCTTTATATGGAAAATAATCTTACAAAAGAACTTACTGCTAAAAAACTTATTTACGCTAGTATTCTACTGTAGGTACTATAGCAAAACTGATGATGCAATAATTTTTCAGTGTAAGCAATTATTGAGGATCTCACTGAAAAAAGTTCAAAAATGTGTAATTATATCAAACTGTTCATTCTAATAATTGAAAAAAATCTTGTGTATCTCACAGGCGTCAAGGGATTGAACATTTTTTACATTTCTAGCGATTTCTAGAAATTTTTAGTGCCTACGAGAATGTTTGAGTCGATTCCAGATTGCTCCAGAGTGTTACGGAGGGTTCCTGAGATTCCGAGAGACTTCGATAGTATGCAATTAACCCGGATTCTAGCACCTTGTAACAATATGTTATTTTATTTATTTTCTTTCAAATATTTGAAGGGACTATGCTAAAGCCATCTACCGTCGAAAACAAGTCATTCCCACGACATGACATACATAGACATCGCCACTGGTAATTTCCTCAAAATACGTATTTTGAAAATTATTTTGACTTTTAGTATTTATTTTAATTAACGATTAACTCTTTGGACAAAACCCAGTTTTAGAACACATCTGTAAAAATGTTTTTATTATATGTACAGTTTGGGGAGCAGCGATCAGCGCTCCTATCTGCCCAATCTTTTAATTAATCAACAGCCAAACATGCAACTTTTAATTCGCATTCTTCCCTTTTGTGAAGGCGTTCAATTAAAAAAACCCGCGTTCTCTGGATTTATTTATGGGCCGCCTATCCATTTCGGGGGAAACTATCACGCAAGACGGAACCGCGCGAATTCAAATTAAGAACGGGCCGATTCTTTATTCAAATTGTATCAAACCGCGGCCGGCTACGACACGGTACAGCCATATCTCAGAGTCTGAATAATTTTTTAATTCGTCTCACAGTTTCCTTTACAGTATTGTTCTGTTTTGATACTGCGCAAATATTCAACCAATGAAGTCTGCATCGTAGTGATGGGTAGTCGTTCAGTTGACTAAACTGTCGTTCAGTCAAGTGAACTGTTCAATTGTTGAATCGTTTTATTGAATTGTTGATTTTAAATCAGCCAACCAAATAGAAGGGTTGAATTACAATTAGTTATTAATACGCCAAAAAAATGTAGGATTGACAATTTGGAATCGTTCATTTATCCAACCAAAAATTATTTCTGATGCGGGGTAAGATTTAATAGGACCGATCATTTGTCTACTATAGGTCGACCACAATCAAAACACTATACCTTAGCTTTGTCCGGTAAGAAGAAAGCGAGGGAAAGTTGCCTGACAAGGCCGTATTATAAGCCTCAATATGATATTCCAAATAAATATATATTTTTTCGCTTAAAAAAGGTTACTTACTTACTATAAAAACTCCTTTCGTGTTCATTTTTTGCGCAACATCGTGCAAGCACATATTTTTGCGCACATTCTTTTAAATGCGATCTAGCTATAAAAGGCATCTTTGCCGAAAAACTTCAATTTATGACAACTGAACTGATAAGGGTAGTTCACTAAAGTGAACTGCACAATCATTCGTTCGGTAAATTGAACTGTTAAAAAATAACAGTTTATTGACCACCCAACTCTACTACACGGTGGCCAGACGGGGTGTCAAAAGTAAATGAGAACCTTAATTCCTCTCATTTTAGAGGTCATTAGCAATAATGCATCTATCGCTAAGTTTAATTAGACCTCAGAATATTTTTGAGTTTGTTCAAATCTTTCAGAACAGTGCTGGATTTATGTCACAGATACATTATTAATCAATAAATGTATATTATTATGTGGCGAATGTTACATTGTGTAAAGCGATACATAGCGTACACTTAAGCCAACCATAAGATAGGTCATAAGTCCTATCTATACCCAAATGACTTCTATACCTACTTAAGCGTAAGAAATACAGTTTCGACTCTGTGAGATTTATATAATATACATTTATTAATTAATTAGACCTGTCTGAATATGAAGTTGATTATAAATGACGTGTTCGATCGGAATTCTTAACCTGTAATTCATACACTTATACACATTAAAAAGGTGTTTAAAGTTTTATTGTCAAATAATCAACTTAGGTTTTGTGAAATTGTGAACTGGTTCAAAAGAGACAAGACAGTCTGTGGAGTTTGGCTACATCGAGTACCGCAACCCTTACACAGGAATTAATTTTGATACAGTCACAGAACATTGGAAACCTATTACAGTAATTATTAATACCTGATCATTTTCGTGATTGCAAATCGTACTTTCCTCGGTGATGTTACTCAAATTTGGGAATCAGCAACCAGTGGTTCGTGAATTAAATGCGATTTTTTTTCTGGTAAATCAAGTGTCAATCGTGATTTAGACCAAGTAGAAATGTAAAGAATACAAGATAGGAAGTAGAACCAGGTGAAGAGCGTCATTTTCTTTGTTTCACGTCCTTATTATTAGTTTTTGATAGGGCCTATCTCCGATATGTGGTTTACGCATTTATACCAAGTCTTTTGCGGACGCCCTTTATTTTGTTTGCCATCCTCATTTTTCTTGTATCTATGCTATTGTATATAGATTATCAACTTTGCTACAGAATTGTGGTGATCGAGAGCAACCGCGCACTCTAGCCGTAGACGCAGCAACCATTTCAGCCAATCAGATTTAAGATACCAACGCACCCGCATCGTCTCCTGTAAGCCATAGCGATCAAATTCAGTCGATGATCGTTTTGGCACTTTTTATTTATTTATTATTATTTATTATAGGTATATCTAACAAATCTAAATGCAATTATGGCCAATAAGGAAGCAAGATTAGCGGTACACAACGGCGTCCTAGTGCCAACCCTGATGTATGGAAGTGAAGCCTGGAATTAAAGTAGACTGAATGCGGTAAAAATGCGGCCACTAAGACGCTTGTGTTGAAAATCTTTGGTCAATAGAGTGAGGAGGAATGAACAAATAATACGTGAATGCAGTGCTGACTCTAGTGTGATAGATAGAATAAAGAAAGGAGCGCTGAGATGGTTTGTGTCATGTGGAACGTACGAACGAGGAAAGGATGGTTAAGAAAATATACGAGGCGAGTGTTAAATGCAACAGGAATCGAGGGCGTCCGCGAAAGACCTGGCATGATCAGATATTACAAGTACTTGAGGATGGCCCTGTTGAAAGCCGCAACAACCGTTGAACCAGTATGTGCCAGGATAAAAGAGTGTGACCTTCAATCCTCTCTGCCTACCCCTGCATAGAAACGGCTGATGGTTAGTCAGTTAGTTAGTTAGTCTAACAAATCTTATTTTTTTAAAAATAACAAATTTGGCTTAGCGTCCAGCTGAAAATACAAACAATTTTTATTAATCAATTAGAAAAGACATACAGAAAAACTCAAATTAACGAAAAAATATCTATATGCCACCGGAAATCGAACCACGGACCTCCAATTCTATCCGGAAATGGCGCGTTATCCATTTCGCCATGGCATTCAGGTAAGTTAACGAAAATTTTTATTTTTTATTATTAAAAAGCAGTCTCTATTTAATTGATTAACATTTTTATTCCATTTTTAAAGCAATTCACTTTTTTTATAATGCAATAGTCGCGAATACCTTCGCTAATGTTAATCAATTAAATAGAGACTGCATATAACGTCGAAAAATTTTCGTTAACTTACCTGAATGCCATGGCGAAATGTCTGTATGTCTTTTCTAATTTTTTTTTTTTTTTTTTTTAATGGAGATGTGATCACGGAATACGTGTCACATCAATATTCTTACTATTTTCAAACTAAGCTAAACGCTTGTGCTATGAAAATAGGACTAACTTGCTAGACTGGAGTGAGGTTCGAACCCGCAACCTTTGGATTACGAGGCGAGTGTCCTAACCACAAGACCAACAAGCTACTCTAATTGATTAATAAGAATTGTTTAATAATTCACAGAACTTTGTTCTGAAATTGCAACTTCACAATAAGAATGTGTTTCCTTTTTTATATTTTGCTACTTATTACTAATATTGTTTAATGTATGTTCTTTTTAATTTTATGTTATATTTTTTAGGTAAAAGCCTATACACATTGCTGCTCTTTACTTTATATTTTTAACTTTTATACTCATGTTTTGGTGCTATACAGATATTGTTCAATGTATGTGCTTTTTGAAATTTATTTTATATTCTTTATGTAAAAGCCTAATGGGCGTAAACAAATAAATAAATAAATAAATAAAAAAAAGAACAAAAAATACAAATTTTAAAAATAGTTCCGGATCCCCTCACCGGATTGTTGATAACTTCATGTCGGTTTTAGACTGCCTTGTTCCCAACTTCCGGGGGATGTGCGGAGACAGTGTGAGCATTGACGGAAACATAATTACTCCGGTGGAATGCAGACTTTCGCGGATGAGTGAGATTGTTCAGGTGTTTCGAATAATGCCAGGTTCCAGGGGAACTACACTCGTGAGTACTCACAGAGGTATTTGAATATCGAAAATCGAAAATTGACATATTTCAATTACATGATCGATTACTCAAACGCTGAAATGTCTCATTTATAATTATTTTTCTAGATTTATGTAACTCCTAGACTCACTAGACTCAGCAATCCTTGTTTCTCAGGAATTTTGCCTACCTACTATTTAAGAAATTAAAAAAAAATCTCTAATCCCAATATTTAAAAAAAAAATCTAAATACAATACAAGTTCACTTTCAAATCTTAATACCCGTAAATATGTATATATTTCTTTTGTGGGAATGAAATATTTTAATTAACTACCTACAATATAAAAAATATTCAAAATCTAAAATCTTTCAAAAGTAAATAAAATATGTATAAAAATAACTCCCATTTAAATTCCATTAATATACAGGGTGTACCAGAGCTAGCAGCATAAATTTGGCTGGTAGATTCCTGCCTATGTTATGAGACTAAAATGTTCAAGCAACCATGACCTAATATCAAAAGTTATGGAGACATGCAGTATCAAAGTTTGCATTTTTTGTTCAATATTTCTGACTTATTTTTTGCAAAAAATTGGACTATCATAACATTAACTTATGTTGATTATGAAAAGTTCATTCCCTTTAATACAAGTAAACCTTTACAAACTTTTACAAACCTAGCAAAAATTTAAAAAAGTATTTTTGAAAAGGTTTTTATCATTTTTTTAAAGTTGTATTGAAGCAAATGAATTTTTCATAATCGATATAAGTCACTGTAATGAAAGTTCAACTTTTTGCAAAAAATAATTCAGAAATATTGAAAAAAATTGCAAACTTTGATACTGCAAATCTCCATAACTATTGATGTTAGGTCATGGTTGCTTGAACAATTTTGACTCATAACATAGGTAGGAAACTACCGGCCAAGTTTCTGCTGCTAGCTCTGGTACACCCTGTATATTAATACTTACTTCAATTGATTATCCACAGTATTATTCACAAATATTTTTTACAGTACATCTATTTATTTTCTTCAATTAAGTATTCCTATACTTCTTACATACATCTGTTGTAAACTGAATTATATGACTTTAATTGTTTTACACTGTAAGCGAACTCTCTAAATACAAGCAGTTCTGCTTTCATAGAGAGATAGCACGTAAACGATTTGATTGTTACAACTATCAACATGTTTCATCAATTTTAAATATCACACTGCACTTAACTAAAAGAATTTTCCATCACCATATTTAGCAGCCCCCAGTTCAATAAGTTCATTATAACGTTAGAATAAAAAAAACTGATAAATAACTCAAAAATATAAGGCTCTTAGGACCCAAAAAATTGATCAAATGCAAGCCACCGACATCATGCAAAATGAGGATTAAAATATAACGCGATTAGGGAAGGGAGATGGACGGTAAACGGGAAGGATAATGTGGACTGTACACCAGAAAAGGGAGGGCACAGGAAGCTCGACTTGACAGCCGACGACACTTTTTTCTTGAATAACGAGACGAGGATGATGATCAAACTCGACGAATTGGTAACACTCAATTTCCCACACGCGCGATAGAGCTCGCAGCCGACGTAAACGGAGGTGGCGGTAGATATTTCATGGTTATTTAAGTCTTCGATACTGTTCTTATAGTTGTTAGAAGTAAACTGGCAGGAAGATAGGTAGGGGAAGGAGAAAGAGGAGGGTCGTGACGTTAATATCTAAAAATATGGATCCGCGAATTCAAATCAAGTGTCATGAAGGAAATAAATACCAAACAATTTGCCACAGTTTGGCAATATCGTGTCTTCAATATTCAGATGTGTCGATCAAAAATACTTTGACAATACTATAACGAGGACTGTGTTATGCCTAAATATGTTAATATTAATATAAATTATTGATTTACAAATATAAACTCATAAGTTGTTTATTCCTAAAATATTGGAAAAAATCAATATTACAGAATGTTAGTAAACTTAGTAAAAACCGCTACCAGATTTATGGTCTACCGGCTTCGAGACGTACCCGTCTCTTCGTCAGGACCAAACACTACACTACTACATTCACAACACTATACACCCCAATCATAGTATTGTAAAACTATCACCACTATTGTTCACATGCGTGTTAATCTTGTCAGAGAAATTGAACTACTGAACAATTCAGGGATCTAACGAGAGAGAGTGAGAGGGGGCGGGGTCTAAAGTGGGTGTTACCACATCTCTTGTGAACGCTACATTGAAAATAAATATTTTTATCAATAGTGATCTTATATCTAGACATTCAGTGTAAATTAATCGCGTAAATATAAACCTACATACATGAGCATACAAATATAAGTGTGTTAAAAAATAAAAGTTTTTATTTATCGGGGTGTACTTTTGTACACTTTCAATAGCCAAAAAATATGAAAGTATTTTTTTATTTTTCATTTGCTTTTATTTTAGGTGTCGCTACCATTGATATAAGTTTCTAAAATATGCGCCGTTTAGGATAATGACTTCAACGCTTCAGATCGAACATGCATGCAGCATCAATTAGCCGTAGATAGGTTGAAAATATCCTTCTCTTGATCCCGGTAGTATTTTAAACAATAGAAATCGTGTTTAAACGCGTTAGTATCGCAACTAGAATTTTTGAAAAATAACCTATTATTCAGAAACTGTATTAAAGATCATATAATAACCATATAATACATACAAAACACACAAATAACAGAGTGTAACAGAGCTAGTCCACAATACTTTACAGGTGGATTCCTGCCTTCATTATGATTCGAAAATGTTGAAGCAACCATGATCTAATATCAATAGTTAAGGAGATATGCGACATCAAATTTTATATATTTTTTCAAAATTTCAGACTTTCATTTTTTGCAAAACGTTGGACTTTCATTACAGTAACTAATACGACAAATTCATTCCCTTTCATACAAGTCAAATAAAATGATAAAAACCTTCCAATTCCAATTGCAATTATTTCGGGGTTTTTATTATTTTATTTAACTTTTATTGAAACGAATGTATTTTTCGTAATCGATATAAGTTACTGTAATGATACTTCAATATTTCTTAAAAAAACAGTCAGAAATATTGAAAAAAAATGGAAAATTTGATATTGCCTTACTCCATAACGATTGATATTTAGGTCATGGTTACTTGAATATTTTCGACTCATAATCAAGGCAGGAATCCACCTGTAAAGTATTGTGGACTAGCTATCTTACACCCTGTATATGTATATGCATGCATGTATGTATGTGGATATATACCCGCAAGCTATAAAACACACTTATGCAAACAAAAAAGCCGCTATATTGATTGATAAGTTTTTAGCGAAATTTAAAATAAATTAAATTTTAATAAATATTATTATTAAGTTCTACGGGTTAAGTATTTTTATGTGTTACAGCTGTTTCGGCTTGTAAGGCCATTATCAAACAGTGGATATACCACGTACAAACGACTTATTTATACAATTTTAAGTTACCCCTTCCAATTTAGAGTAATTAGATATTTGTGGTGAAGCCCTGTAGTAATGTACGTTTTTTCCCGGGCACTTATCATTAAAGGTGCCTCGGTTAACGTTCTGCTTATTTATCAAAATTCCCCGTTTTCTGCAAGTGTTATTTATAAATATTATTTTAATTTATGTCCTTGATTATTGGTTTTTTAAAAATATTTAGAAGTGGAGAGAAGATCATTTTTTGTTGATTATTTAAAAGTTTAATATTTGGATCCTTTTTATATTTATTTATTTCTAGTTGCTCAAGTAAATTCATCCTAAAACCTTTTGTTTCTATATGTAAAGGTTTTGGTTCGTTATCACCTTGCGGGACGTGGTTTTCATTTAATAAATGGGCCGCAAATTTTGACTCTAAATTTTTATTTTTATAGCAGCGCATGTGTTCCGCGAATCTAGTTAAAAAAGACCTTCCCGTTTGTCCTACATATGTGGCATTGCAATCTTTATGATTACATGTTAATTTATATATGCCATTTGATAAGTTCTCCATCGCACGTCTCTGAGACGACTTCTTCCAAAACTTTTCGAAATTACCTTTGAGATCGTCTCCCGGACGAAGCTTTCCGCGCGCGCAACCAGGAGCGCAGGAACACAGCGGATCATTTGTCTCACCGAGTAAAAATATATTCGCGGGAGATATGATTATTTTATTTCTCCCCTCGAAGGGGACCTTTATTACGGGACACCTGTACTCGGCCATCTGCGGGCGGAAACTTTGTCCCGTAAAAATCCGAACGTCGGAAACTTTCCGTAGCGGCATCTTTGTCAGGTTTTTATTATTTCGCGCCGAGTTCGCGCGGACTTTGCCGAGTTAATTCTTTCAAACGCCTTATTCAGTTTCGGTCCTCGCAGTCTTCTAAATTTTCAAAAAGTTTCGAAATATGTTTTTATGAAGTTGATTACGTTGTATTGTATTTTCTCTGCTCCTGTCTCTCCGTAAGCAGTGGCGGGTGGATGTTTATAATCTTAATCATTTAGAAGGGGCCAAAAGTATTATATTGTCACGTGTCGTGTCTGCAGGAGGAATTAATGAAAACGCTGGAATGTGATAACGGACTTATTGATTACTGAATAATTAATTATTTAAACGTTCAAGGTCACTTTTTTTTTTTCTATTTATTTTCTTTACATTTTATAATATTTAGTACCACAAAACGACTAAAAAGACGTTTGTCTGTAGGTTCATTTTTACAATCGTAAGTTACACTATTACAAAATATTATTCACTTTACAAACTATATAAGAGATAAAAAACGAAAACAATTTAGTACAAAAAACAACATAAAAGAAATTTTCAGTACAAAGTTAAAATTTTTTAAAACAAATTAAGAAAAGAGCAATAAATAAAGAAAATAGCAAATTAAAAATAAAAATAGAAAAAAATTAAGAAAAAAGAAAGAGAAATATATATAAATATTAAAATCACTAATTGTTCAAAGTCATTATCATAATAAAACACTTAATATAGTTCATAAATAACTAATGTCGTTTTCTATTAACCACTTTTTAAGTTCTGACATTGACTTTGGAGTTTTTAAGCCTGAGGGAAATGTACTTTGTATTTTGTTCAAGAACATTGGAACTCGATATTCAAGTGTCCTCAGACCATATTTGTTTGTTATTCTTGGTATTGTTAATATTTGATTTGAAACGCATCTTGTGTTTTTGCCATGAACTACTTTTTTGTAAGATTAATTTTCGTCACTATTACATGTAACGCTAATCCTTAAATTAAACGGTTTCGTAACTTTGTCACTCGTAAATAGACACATTATATTCGACAAGTAATTGAGGCGTTGCGTATCAAAACCTACCTAACGTCATGAACTATTTTTTTGGCAAGTCGATTATGAAGCCATGTATTCACTAGGGGACAAATTGTCCCTCAACAGCACGCGCGGCATAGAGTCTACGTGACGTTGCAACGTCGTGCACTGTTCCGCGACGTCGCGCACAACATAGCGCGGCATTTCTACGTGCCGTGGCAACGTTGCCATGCGCACGGTACCCAAGCGAGCTCACTGCAACATTCCGCGGAGCGTCAGTACCACGTGCTATGTTTACAAGTGAATACGCATGCGCTGCATCTGTCAAGATGACAATGCGGGGAAACGAAATCGTTCTTGAACTCATCGAGCTGAATCGATCGAAGATCGCATAGAATGTCCGTCCTTCTTCCTCTTTGCAGTTAATAATTTCGCATTCTCCTCTTTTTTCTCCTCTTACTTTTCGATAAACTCATTAACATAAACAGATACGCGGCTGTCATCATAATCTCACAGGGCGATATATTTCCGCGACGTCTGGAAAACAATAATTATTTGCAAAAACGACCTTGTTTTTAATAATATTCAATTTACTACATTGAAATTGCGACCCAAAAAAACATTTTGAATTGCGCGGAACCCCGTTTTCGCCAAATGAGATACCGCAGCTGTCATCGTAAAATCATCGGGTGACATTTCCGCGACAAGATATGCGAGTCCCGGTGAGTACACGTCAAATGATCGCGTCATTGTCCCCGAAACATGAGCGTAGATGTTGATGCGACATGCCGAGCGGAATGTTTCGCGATTTGTCCCCTGGTGAATACATGGCTTAATGCACTCGGCAGATTTATGCTGGTAGAAAGGTGTTTGAATCTCTCTTTTCGTTCGATAATAGAAGCCAGATTGCACTGTTACTGTAACCGGAAATAGAGCCTAAACTGGCCTATTACCTGTCCCAAGACGCGACGGTTAAAAACTAATAGGAAGTGAGTTGTTGAGAAAATGAGAAACAAAGCGAAGAAGACAAAGAGATATGAGGAGCAAAAGAAGATGGCCTATATTCAAGCGGGTTAATGAATGAAGGTTAAAAAATGAGAAGATACTTGAGAATGGCAAGAAGCTTAGCTGTTAATTTAATGGTGTTTGGTATTCGATTGTAAAAGTGATTGGTAACTGAAGTTTAACTGACGGTAATAGTTTTGGATAATTGGTGGATAAGTTTAGTTATTATTTATAAAGATAAATTATAGAAGTCTCACAGAGACGGAGGTATGTATGTGGGATACGTTTACGGAAGTCTTTACAGGGTGGCCACAGGGCTCATGATCTGTGTGGGCAGGCTTAAGTGATTATTTTAAACAATGCAACCGTTCACACCGTAAGAACATCCACACAATATATATTTTTTTAAGTTGTATATATTTTTTTAATTTAATTAATAATATATATAATATTTTATTACAATGATATCTAGAAAATGTTTACAATTATTTTTTTTATGTATATACCTCATCAAAAAGAATTATTATTCTTGCGTGTGGTGAAGGTATAATATATATATATTCTAAATCTGCATACATTCAAATAATTGAAGAAACTGTGCTAGATATATCTACGATCCTTTCAAAGTATACATAGATTTTGATGCTGGTAATGATACCTCAATGTTTTTTAAGTGGAATATTAAGCAATATTCTTTTTAATTTACATATAATATTTTAGCAAATTATTTAACGCAAAAACGAGAAAGCGCCTGAAAAATATTATTTTCAATTTTTTAACTCCTTTTATAGACAAATTTGTATTTTTAACAATATTTTTATGTGTATGTTCTGAGAACGCAATTACTGCATTATGTCCACGGATAAATAATTATTAATTAAGATAAATAATACAAGTCACACAGAGGAGAAGCTATTTATATACGAAACATGTATGGAAGCATTATAGGTCGGCTACGGGGCTAATGACCTGTATTAGCTGGCTTACTTGCAACGTTTCATTGTGATCACTTTGCACACGTGTTGAATGAAACTTCGCTCAAGCCAAAATAGGGCACGACAGCTACAGTGAAAATAAATGCGAAATGAAGATATAATTCGGAAAATTGATCTTGCTGGAAAAAAAAGGATCGGTGATTTTTCCGGAGAGGATTTTTGCGGACACAATCTTTCCGGACACTAATTTTTCTGGACAGGACATTGATTATTTCAGATAAAGATTATTCCAGAAAAAAATGTAACCTAACTTAACCTTATCTTATCTAATCAAAAATATATTTTGACTGTTCTTAACGAATGTTTGATTTCTGTACTTATATCGAAAAAATGTGTGTATGATATTTTTTATACTTTAGAAATAAAATAATTTTTTTCTAACCACACTTAAATTTTATTTTAAAAATTCGGAAGTTTCGGAAGCGATGATCCCTTCTCCAGAACAAAAAACATTATTAAAAAAATATATGAAAACTCAATTAATGAATTACACTTTTTACTCCCTTTCTTTTAACTCGTAGCGTCTGCTTAACCCTTTTACCGAGATCCAATCGAGCTGAAACTTTGCAGGCAGACTAGTGGCGACGCTAAAAATGATGTAACGAATTTTCGTTTAAAAAAAATTAATAATTATAGTATAATTTTGGATTTTTCTAATATTTTTATTACTCCCTTTCGTAGCGTCGCTCGACTCAAGCCTGTTTCAACTAGTAAATGAGAAAGGGAGTATAATAAAAACTCGGTTTTTATGGGTTACTTTTTTTATACATTAACAACGCGCGCACGGAATGGCGTTCGGAACTTATGTATCAAGTCTAGTAATTCATTCAAATTTTAAACAGCATTCTTGTATATATTTTTGTTGCTCTGGTAGCTATAAATGTGCGCTATTGAGACAGTATTTTCTTACTGCGTTCTGTACTTTCACTTTTCATATCTAAACGGAGGTATTGTTTGGTTGACTTCCAGTTGAATTGAATTTTATTGAATTTTCTGGCTAGGGCTCGAGAATAAATTTAGGGATAATTTAGAATGTTTGATCATTGTTAGGCCTCTGAAACTTGTTTGGTTGATGCAGATTTTTCGAGACCCCAGTGGTGGCGAAATGAACAGCCTTACTTGGACTTGGAAGGCTTAGTACTGCAGGATATCGAAGGTACGGCAGCCGGCGTGCGTCGATAGGCTTCGAGGCCGCCCACGTTTCAGATGGGATTATATAGATTATGAATTCAAATTGTTTGGATCGTCTGGTGGTATTTTGCTCCTAAGAGTTCTAGTAACATAAGAGAGGAAATTAATGATTTTATTTTAGTTAACCTAAAATATTTTTTATAAATTTTATTGTGTATTTTATTTAGAATTCAAACAGCTTATTTGATATTAAGAAATAGAACATATGATATAATAATAATATTAAGCCAATTATATGAATTCACTTGATTAACCTAGAATACTATGTATTGTATACAGCAGAATAAGAAGACATGTTTAAATTGAATAAAAAGATCAAGGAAGAGTTTTTAAAAAAGGGATAAAAATACATTAAAACATGAAGAAAGTACGGTAAATTTATTTCCATGGGGAGAGGAAGGAAGGGGAAATGGATTTAGTAAAGGTAAAATAGGATATGGAATAAGATCTGTGTGATAAAAATTAATTAAGTTTATATGAAGGCCGTGAGGAGTTACGCAATGTGTTAAATGTGTGTTTTGATCTTAGTGGTTGTCGTGTTGAAGATGAGGCTCCATGGAATAATGAATACTGTTTAGAGTTTAACTTTGTAAAAGTTCATTTAAAAAAATATATTTATTCACTACCTATTTATTAATAATAATTAGAACATTTTCGATACTAACGCATCATCTTTAGTAATTTTACTAATTAACTTCAGACTAAAGGACGACATGATGAGTGGATTGGAGATTATGGTGAATCCGGTGGGTATGTGGGCGTGGTCATTAGGCGCAAAAGAGGGGATGTAATAGAAGGTATTTGAATATTAATTACATATTTAACATTTTTTTACACACTATCTCCACGTGAGTTTAATTATAATTTATATTATACTACCCGAGTTTTAAATTTGAGAGTATAACAAAGCATTAAGAAATTTTCTTATGTCCAAATTACAAAACATGAGTAATCGCTGGACCCGATGAATGAAATATTTTATCTTAAAATATTTTTTAATTAACTTTTGAATGAGCACATAGTTTTGAATAATGAGTAATCGAAATACTTAATCCTCTTGTAATAATGTCCATCACAAACGCTACCAGATGTCGCAAATAATGATTTTGGTGTAAAATAATAATGAGATATAAAAACCAAAAAAGCATAATTCTCTTATTATCAATTTCCGTCACTGCCGCTACCAAATGGCGCTAATAACGTGACACTAGGCTAGCTAGATGGCACTGTTTTCATAGCCTAAACTCACGGCCGAAATATATAGTAAAGGTACGTCACTTTGTCACAGATTAACTACCCCCTTTTGATTCTATGAATAAGAACTTCCCTAGCTAGCTCATCCCTACGTGCAGCATCGTTATACACCACTAGTACCTATATAGTTAGATTTATTTGACAATTGATGTTTAATACAAGAATTACACACATTAAACAATACCGCAGAGTGTGAAGTAACTTATTAGCATTAACAATAAACAATCTTGTTGATAATCTTCTTAGCGTACGTCGCAGTACAGTATGGTTTATCTAAGCTTGACCCGGAATCCAGCCAAGAGACGAGATAATACCGTCAAAGGGATTGTGCAAAATGATCTTTATTAGAAGCTGCCTACATAACATGACCCACGAAGCAACACATTATGGAAACAGCGCAGTACCTCTTCTTAAAACATTGAGAATGTATTGAATTTCATTTCGCGGCAAACGACTAGCAAATGTCAGTTCTTGGCGGGAAGCATCTACGGGCGGTCGCGTCGGTGCAAGCAAAACCTGTAAAGTCGATTACTTCGAGAGCGAAATGAAATAACATCGAATTATCATTCGGAATGTGGGAAAATTAACTCAACGTAAGACAATATACAGAAATCATTGTTAATTTAGAAATAAGTTCGTTCACAGGCTCGGATAATTAACGAAAATACATTTTTGATAAATATTTCGATTTTTCTGACGTTTTTAGAAAGAACGGCCTTGCCATTTGAAGCTTTACGCGGCCAGT
This sequence comes from Agrypnia vestita, assembly GCA_016648135.1. NCBI lineage: Eukaryota > Metazoa > Arthropoda > Insecta > Trichoptera > Phryganeidae > Agrypnia > Agrypnia vestita. The sequence continues at coordinate 45,742 of JADDOH010002012.1, read as the reverse complement.
GACATTTATTTCATTTTATAAGATATACAAAATACATTTTAGTGGCTTAATGATTTAATGAACGCGATGATAACAATCTTGAGGTTATCTGTTTATGCAATTAAGATTTACATACACGCTCGGGTTTAAATTAATACGGTAATACTTTAATAATTCCCATCAAAATAGAAATTTTACGTTCGTTTTATTGTCGTTCGGCGTGTTTTAGTGCTAGTGGAAAATCTAGTGAAAGAGGAAAATACATTATATCGATCAAGGCAGGTAGGTCCCTACCTGCAATATTATCGAAAAATTTTACAATTATTTAATGTTGTATTTATCTGTCTGTAAGCGTCTGTTTCGGTAGATGTTTTCCATTTATAATTAATAAACACGTTTATATGCGTGTGTTTTTATTTTCACGTTGATTTATTTATTCTTTAGGACGACAATTCACAAACAATCTATCTTAATAATATTACAAAAATTATTTTAATTTTTTAGACGAGTTTTACTTATTTTTGTAATATAATTTAGATTAGATGAATGGAAGTTCATATTTGTGTTAAACGCTTTACTTGTAGACTAATTTGAGAGAAACTTATAGGTACATTATATTGTTGTAAAGTTTCCCTTTTCCTTTAAATCCAAATTAAACTGAGATTTACGATTTTTTTTAATTACAAATGATTGCAAAATATTGACCCTTCAAAATTTTTAACTATTTTCTCTGATTGCTTCTGAGTAATGTACGTCAATAAAATGTTTAAATTTAATTTAACATTAATAAAGGAACATCGTAACAAAATTATGAAGTCAGATATAAATAACATTTTTATTTCGTTCATTTTCCCTATTTCATCTAACCACGCCCTTCAATAGGTTAACAATTACATATAAATACTTCTGCCATACTTAATTTTTATTATTTTCTCTTAATTTTATTAGAGATTTAGAGGAAAAGTGTCTTCACTTATTTTGATTTTCTTTAACACTACATACTGCTAGCCCACTGTACGTGTATTTTTTTATTATTGGTTTTATTAATACTATTGATTTGCTATTTTCAAATAAAATATCACAAACAGATAAACGTTTTAAGAGAAGTATTTTCAACATTACTTTAAAAATCTTCGGATTACCCACTGCATTGTAAAATGTTATTAATTTATATTAATAACAAGAAAAACTTTGTTTTTTGGTTTAAAATATTAGTGTCGATACAAAATGTTAGTAGTGAATAAACCATTCTAATCTAGGCACGTTCTAGCTATAGGAGAGCCTAGTCTAGAGTAGAAAATTGGATAAAGGGTGTGACCTTAATATTTGTGAATTCACATGGAAGTTTAATATCTATTAGAAAGACGGATAATTGGTTAGATAAATTTTGTAATTCTATTATAAAAAAAAAAACAATTTATTCAGTTCTATTTATTAAATATTTATAAAATAAAATAGCATCAAAAGTTGTTTTTTTTAAGCTAGACGTATCGTCTTAGGACGGGTTAAACTCCGGTTATTTAGAATAGTTCAACTTGCTCTATGACGTGTAACGTTTAAATGAATATTTTAAACCACGAGAAATTACTGCAGAATTAAATACAGGTATTTTCCGGCACTTTTTATGGCCGCACATCAATATGTATTTCTTTGCGCTGTCAACTTTTTTACCTTTTTTAATATTATGATCAATATAGAATAAATAGCTTTTACACATTTTGCACCTTGAATGTTTTACGGTTTTGAAAGTATTCCATGTTTTATTTTTGATGTAAGTATTTAACTAATTGATTATTTTACACATAAATCATTAAATACACACAGTAATTTCATCAATAAACTTGTTTGCAAAGGGGGCCGCGACTAATTTTGTTAAATTTAATTCTTTTATTTGTATTTTAGAATTTTCTTATGCACATAATTTATAGGTGTTTTCATGTTACATAATCAATAATATTTTTAACATAAAACGTATGAGGTTATCCAACTCACTACAAAGTCTCTAATTCTTAATGCACAAATGTAATTATAAGATAAATATTTATTTACAATGAAAATGAATTTTTTTTTTAAATAACTTAATAATACATCGACGACTGTGATAGCTTTGCGGTAAGATGCACGCATACATTGAAACCATGTGAAAATATGTTATGTAAATAAATAAAAAGAATACATAGGTAGTGTGCGATATTTTTAATTAGAGTAAATAAGAACAATGTGTATATTCAGTATTCTCATAGTGTAAAATCATTGCGAATATATCTATTACATGTATTACGTGACTTTCGTAAATTTCATTTTTTTTAAATAAATTTATTACGGAGGTACTAGAAATGTTTTTTTAAATTCGGATTTACATTTTTGTAGAGTAAAAACGTAAGTTAAACATTCATGGGTACTGAATAAAACATGAAATTACCATGGTATCGATAGTTTTTCTCATTTTTTTATTCTGTATTACGAAATATTTGTTACATGCGCCGGGGTGGATGGGGATGGATGAGGGTGTCTAGTAGTTAGAAGTAGTAGCTAGTAACAGAAACTCTGGGGGAGTCTTCTTCATTCAATTTTGAATATGCGCTACTGTCATGACTGTCCAACGTTACACAAAAAATATGTCAGAAATATTCAGAAAAAAACAAACCCATAAAAACCAAGTTTTTACAATACTCATATACATTAATAATATCGTATGTGGATTATGTTTATTGTGTTACTTAACCAATTTCTTATTTTTATTTTTCTCTTCTCTTTTTATTGTTTTCGCATTTTTTATTATTTATTTCATGTTTTGTCCGTTATTATGCTTTTTATGTCTGAAATATAATTTAAAATAACTATTACACAGCTACAAAACTACACCGACACTCAGGAACGTGCCCAAGGGCTAGTTGAGTGGCGATTCCAAAAATTCTAGTTAAAAAAAATATTTATATGTATATGTGTGTAAATTTGGATTCTTAATAAATAAAAAAAGAATTTATCAAAGCACTTGGGGGGTGATTAAAGTCCGCAAGATGATATAAGAATTACTTAGATTTTTTCTCGTGCTTATAATTACGTAATCAGCTTTAAGTAAATCTCGCCGTTCCTCGTTCGGTGGTCGGTCCAGTGACACGCATATTAAAATGCTAATCTTGCCGCCCGTGTCCCGATCTTCTTCTCACTTTCGTTGGCGGTCTACGCCAATTTATGTTGGGCATGCAATAACATTTATGTCTTGACCGTTATTATGTAACGCAAGCTATAACCCATCAAAAATAACGCACTTTTACACGTTTGAATTGAGTAGATATTATGTCTCAGCGATATATAGATAAAAACACGTAATTCTCTTATATGATTTTTTATATAATTTTTTTTTTTAGAAAATATGTCGTTAATTTTTATTTCTAATAATTATTTATTAATGATAATTCAATATATTTTGGCCGAATTTTGGCCAGCTATTAAAATACCGTCATTTAGCACATTGCAGCATTTTTTTAGCGTTGGTGATGTAAATTGTTACGTAAATCGTAACAATTTGAATTCGTATTCAAATTTTTATAGATTAAAATATTTTTTATTCATAGATTACTTGTTAACTTACTTAAATATACATGATACATCTTCTGGTATTTTATACATAAATTTGTAAACTTAATGTACAAATTTAATGATCATATTCTAATATCGAAATTCCAGAATTATTATGAATAATTATATTTATCATTAAAATATTTCAATTTATGAACGTGATGTAGACAAAAAGCATTTAATCGATTTTCTACAGTCAAACAATAGAGAACAAAATGGGCTCGAGTTAGTCATATATTAAATTCCAAACTTTAAATTCATCATCCCCTGTATTAATGAAAATAAAAATACTTGTAGCGGTACCTGTCCAACCCTGTGCCATGAACCTATCGCTCGACCCAGACTTTTGTATATATTAACACATTAAAAATCTCCGCGATACAAAGACACGGCGACCCCACAACAGTCGGACCTCTGCCGTAACATCGGGCAGGCCTGTGCCGCGTTAAAACATATTTTTCTTTGTCATTCATTTATTTTCCTTGTACATTTTCATTTTCTCTCGGAACATTAACTATCAATCGTTTTTTCATTCCATCGTCCTACGAACCTTCCCTAAATTGGTGACCCCGACGAGATCTGAACACGCAACCACTTATTGAATTATCAACATGTTTCATATTAATATTAATAATCAAAGTTAAACTATAATGAAAATAATATATATGAAAAACGCATATTAATCTCTCGCACATTGCTACCGGGAATACACGTTTTTATTAATTTTATTAAAAATATTATGTCTTACGAAAAATATCAACAACAAATGTTATATTCTTCAACGCAATATTAGTTATACATACATGTGAACATGTATACGTTGCATGCAATTGCTATGTTATGTAAAACAATGGCAACAAAACATTATTTCTTCGACACAAATTGAATACATTCCTACTTTTTTGGTGTATGCAAGGCTAGGTATTTGTGTCAAATAAAAAAATAAGTATTTTTCTGGGTATTGGAACGTCGTGTCAAATAACCGTGAAACCTAATTAATGAAACCTATTGTTTTCCAATATAACAATGCATTCTTCTATTCAACCATTTTTATTATTGTTTATCATTTGTAATTCTAATAATTTCAAATGAGAGATTTTGTATAATGAAAATGAAACAATATTATTGATTGATTTGGTAATCTTCAGATTAGTTATAAATTACACCTGATGATTAGAGGGACTGCTCTTCTCGAAACTAAAATTGTTATAATTTTAACTCAACGTGTATGCATTACAAAGTTTAATTTAGTCTTAATCAAAATAATGAAACAATTATTAAAAAGCTGTATACTGCATATCCATACACTATCTTCTCATATATCTAAGTTTAGAATTTTTACATAAATATGTAATCATAAATAAGAACAATTTAATTTAAATGATAAAATTAAATGACCTTGAATATTTTTATAAAACTTTTTTTATTTTATCTTATAGCTTAAAGCTCTAAGAATAAATTGAGTCATTAGTCATTCAAAATTTCTTAAGATTTTAATTTTAATCTAGACTCGAAACTCATTTTTTCATACATTAGGACGATATTGTTCAAATTTAGCATACATCTTGCTAAAAATATAATCTACTATTCGTAATGAAAAATACTAACCAATTAATGCTGTAAATATTGATATTAAAACTAATTTTTTATGTGCAAAAGTTATGTCAAAAAAAATAATTTGTATACATTTTTTTATACCTCGTTAAGGCATCTCTAACCGCAAAACGTTTTACTCTGTGGTAAAGCATAATTGTTAAATTATACTAGTGACTTTGTAATAACCATAATTAGTTAATAATTTTACTTAAATCATAATTAATTGTTTTCTTAACGCAGACAAATGAAAGCCTTTCTAAGTACCTCCCACTTTTTTGGGGTATCAATTTAAAATACTCAATGTACAGGGTGTACCAGAGCTAGCAGCAGAAACTTGGCCAGTCAATTCTTGCCTATGTTATGAGTCTAAAATGTCCAAGCAACCTTGATCTAATATCAATAATTATGGAGATATGCAGTATCAAAATTTGCATTTTTTTCATTATTTCTGACTTAATTTTTGCAAAAAGTTGAACTATCATTACAGTAACTTATGTCGATTATGAAAAATTCATTCGCTTTAATACAAGTCGAATAAAATGATAAAAACCTCTCACATATGAAAAAAAATTTCAAGGTTTTCATCATTTATTTAAGTTGTATTGAAGCAAATGAATTTTCCTAATCGATAGAAGTTACTGCAATGATAGTTATTACTCTAATGACTATTGATATTAGGTCATGGTTGCTTGAACATTTTAGACTCATACTATAGGCAAGAATCTACCAGTCAAGTTTTTGCTGCTAGCTCTGGTACACCTTGTATGTACTGTGACGATAGCCCAACGCTTACAGAAGATAATTTAGCAATAAAGGAAAAAAAATCAAGCTTCGAAGTCACTTATCTCCATAACTATTGATATTAGGAAATTGATGATAACTTTTTAAACTCAGAATTACGGCAGAAATCTATTTGTAAAGTATTGTGGATAAGTAGAGTTATTATTTAACTAGCTGTAACCAGTCAATAATGACGGTACTTTTACATGCCGGTTCCTAGAGAATAAGTATTCACATATTTATAGCCGACACCCATGAAATAGTAGTAATAACTTTAATGAAAATATTTTATCATTTTTTATATATTCCATGCAGGCAGTTAAGTGTACTATTTTAAACCCTGGTGCTGAGCGGAACATGATATGGTTCTCGTCCCTGCTAAGCCCTAGTATCTATATATTTATAGTATATTTTGGCGGTCCACGGAGAGGCAGCGGTATCAACATGCGTTAAGCGGCCGCTTTGAGTTTGCCGGCCGTTTAATTTGTTTTTTTAGCCGTGAATCCGGACGATACACGAAGTTACGAACGGACAGTCAGACAGACAACGAAATTATTATGTTTGAAATACAATTTCAGTAACAAGTTTATTTAATTAAACATCGTAAACTTGAAGCACCCGTTTAATTATCCCATAATGTAATCCGATTGTGAAAGCTGGAAACGTCATCAGCTATCCATCTAGCGTCCGAACACGTGTACTAAATTAAAAATTTCAAGTGGACAGATGCCCAATTTACGCGCGTCAGACGCCAATGAATTTCTGTGATGGTCGCCAATCATTTTCGCGTCGCACAGTGGTCGGAAAAGACAATCTGATCGAGCGAAATTATTTTAGTGTTCATTTGTATTCTATACCCATTAAATAATAATAATAAACCAATTTAAAGATATAAAAAATAAAATAAATGTAGTATTGAAAACTTGATTATACCACCTAACCACACTTTAAATTTAATTCTAAACTTGTCTTCATGACGTCGACAATTGATCCACTTTCGACGTATTTGTCCACAAAAATTTAATAGAGCTTTTTTTATTATACCTTGTTGTATTAATCGCCCTTAAAACAGCTTTTTTTTACTTCCTTTAGAAAAGTCTCGCTCCTTTAACTATACTCCAAACAGTTTTTTCCTTGGTAATCCGAGAGCTGGAAAATAAATGAATTATGAATACAGGCGTACCGAAGTGCACTCCAATTGATATTAAATCTGTAGCCAATTAGAGAACGATAGTTTACAACATTTAGAAACAATACAGGTCAATTCCAGTTTTGGCAGTCTAAGGCATGCAGAAAAAATTTACGATATTTTGTTAAAAACAAATCGTGGCTTTGTAGAATATTAATTGAATAAAAATGTGGATTATATTAAAAAAAAGTTACCTTTGTTTATTGATTCCATAGTTTGAAGAACAAAATTCAAAAACATAAACACACCACTTTGGTACAAACACTCGTATCCGACTGACAATAACTCAACTTTATTTTTTTGCTACAAAATGCCACTACCTGCTCGACTAGACACGAGGGGTTTATTCTAGGTAATTAACTATTAGTGGGACTTTATTACCCAAGGAACCAAGTTTATTTTGCTGCATATATTTTATTTTTATTACGACTTTGGTTTTTTGAATTTTGCGCGCACAGAATCTAATTTACAACCTTTGTGCGTCGGCTTGATGTTTGATGGTCGCGAATGGATAGTAAAAAGCTATTAGTTTGTGAAATCTGGAGCGCTATTGGATGGAACAAAGGTGAAATTGTAAGTTGCGCAAGACTTAATGCAGGATCCCCACTAAACCCATTAATGGTATCGTTTTATAATTATGACTACCGTGTCTCGGACTGGTTTTATAAATCATTTCATCGCTTTGGATGAGATTAGAAATGATTTTTTGAAAGCGCATATAGTACCAGGTCTGATTAAAAAAAGTAACCCATAAAAACCAAGTTTTTATTATACTCCCTTTCTTTGTAAAATATAACAACAATTAAAGACGAATTAAAACATATAACATAACACTAAACTTACAGTAATTTAATATATTTCTAAATGTCACATGTTTTGAGCTTTGATAAGACACTTCATGCCTTGAAGATTAAATTCTAAAAACATTTGTCAGTCAATTTAGATTTTCGACATTCGTAGTGAAGTACCTATTATGTATACCGACGGAGTAATTCAAATTTAGCAAATATTCCGCGACGTTATCGGGCCGCCGTTACTAGAAATCAAACTTTTCTAATGATTCCAATTTGAAAAAACCAATAAAATTTCTAAAAATTCGAAATTATACTATAATTATTAATTTTTTTAACGAAAATTTGATAGATCTTCTTGATTGTCGTCATGAGTCTACTTGTCAAGTTTCAGCTCGATTGGATCACGGGAAAAGGGTTAAAAATCGATCCAAAGTTTTTTCGACGGCAAGCAAGCAAGCAGACGCCACGAGTTAATATAAAGGGAGTAAAAATAGGCGTATTTTTTTAATTTCGCGGGCTGTATAAATAAATCCATTTGTCAAATTCTTTTTTACTGTGTTGATACACTTGACATATTTGGCCATGCTGGATGCTAACTTACCTGTCAAAAATGTTGCACGTATTTTGGCATGCTCGGTGATTTTTTTTTAAAAAACCTACAAGTGGAACAAAGATTTTTAAATTTCTAGACAAAAAATATCATTACCAACGCCCCCTGTTACTTCTTTCTATTCCCTAAAATATAAAAAAACATGAAAGAACAACATTTTACTAACATTGAGAAGATGAAGAGTGAATCGCTGAAGGAAATAAACTCCATATCAAAAATTGTGTTACAAAAGTGTTCCAAATATTGTAAAAAGCACTAGGACAATTATATTATTATAATACACAATGGAGGGATACTTTGAACCTTTGAAGGTAGCGAAGGGAAAAACAACATTTCAAAATGAAGATTAAAACACACACACGTTCACCAGTTCGAAGATTACAAAGTGTACACTACATTTGTAGTAAAAACTACATGAAGTGAACTAATTGTAGTACTACGAAATTACGAAATTGTAGTACTAATGAAGTGAAGTAATTGTAGTATTAATGCAGTGAACTATTGCACTACTACAAAATTTTAGTACTAATGAAGTGAAGTAATTATAGTACTAAAATTTTTCAAAACCACTGGGGGGGTTGTTTCAGTTTCCAGAGAAAGTGTGTAGTTTGTAGTGTGCACTACACTTCAAAAGGTGTGAAGTGTACACTTTAATGTAATGTAGTACTACATTTTAATAGTTAGTACAGAGTGGACCCATCACTATTTGAAGGGGGTACTATTAATATTGGTTAATTTTTTGCGTATTTTTTATCAAATCTATCAAATCTACATTTACGTATATTCACATAACAGCGTTAGTTCATTATATTGAAACAATTTTGCCGTAATAACTCTTATAACTAAATCACCGTACACGGCTGGGGTTTTCATGAGATCAATGCCTTCATTCTATCTAACTTTTCAACATAAGTACCTATCTACGATTCTAGGTTATATAACCTTTATATAACCTTGGGTATCACATATCCTTTTTTCCAGGCGCTTGCCTGATGTGTAGAAGAAAATTTGACTGAACTGTCAATTGATTAATAATATTGACAGCTCGCCTGCGAAAGCAACCTCATATCTAAAGATCTTAGGCCCGGTACAGAGTCAATACTTAAACCTTTAAATCACTAAGTATCATCCTTGTATTCGGGCCTTAGGCTCAAATCCTGGTGGCAGTTATTATTTTCGAAAGAAATATTTAGGTACTCTTTGTACTTTTTCAGTTGCATTTTTTTTGGATGCAATAAATTTTTATTAAAAAATCAAACCTTGCAGATCTTAAATATGTTTCTTATAAATTAGTCTTATAAAACAGATCTTAAATATGTTTCTTATAAATTAGTCCATTTTCAAATCTTCGATTTGTCTCTATATTTCAAATGCGCCATTAAAAATTTAAAAACGAAGAAACCACAAAGATGAACAAACTATCGATACCGCAACATCATATACTTTTAACAGCATTCAATAATTGAGCCCTTGCCCGGAATAACGTTGTATCCAACAATACTCTCATTCCGAGAAAAATTGAAAAAACGAAACCAGTTACAATTTATTACATTTTATATTTTAAATATAACAAACATATAATTCTTAACTAATCTCAATATAAAATAGGGGGAAAAGTCAATTAAATTTGAATATATTGTAAAAAAACATGCTGAATCAGTGGAAAAACGTTGTATATGAAATTTTCACAAACAACGTTATTCCGCAAAATGGATTTTTTTATTCTGCTTTACTTGATAATGCCTTTTAAAAGCAGCATGTGCTCATCTAACATGAATTCACAAATGTCATCGAGGTCCTTGAGCTTAACAGTCTTATTGGCAGTAGATTGGAATACATTGAAGTTAGTTCCAGGCTCCCTAACTGCATGATTTTTTTCCAAACGGTAGCCAATCTTGCCCTCCTTCCACAAATAGTTGGTAGAAAGCTATAGGAGGTCCATGATTCTAATTCTTTGAGGAAGGTTTGAGCTCTGATTGTGATGAGATCATTAGTAGGTAAAGAGCTTTTACGGAACGATAAGTCTCTCGTACATACTATTACATATCTCCGTCTGTTTGCTGAATATGGCGTCGGACATTCAATTTTTTAATACACAAGACGAGATGATTACTTTTTTCATTGTAATTCAGTAACCTGAATACTGATTAAATATTTATCTTGATATTAAAATGGAGAAAACATCCCGGATTTAAACATTTTTGGCACAAACTCGACCCTGCGAAAAAGAATGAGGAATTAAATAAACTTTTTGTATCGGTGTTATATTAAGTTACGATATAAAGAGCACTATAAAGCCAGCATTATTATCAAAAAGCATTTCAAATATCAATATGGATAAATCAATTGAGTAAAATCGGTTAACGTTCGACAAAATAATATTGTCACATATGAAATCACAATATCAATCAGAACTGCCAAATCGTATACAACGTTATTCCACAAACATGTCCTGGCGGGTCAATTGCAGGTTTGATAATATTTTTTCTGGATAAAAACTCCTTTCCTGCATCCTTCAACTTATTGGCTTTGATATCTTTTCAATTTAGAACATTAGATGTTCGTTTTCTCCCTTTATTCATGTGAATTAAACCACGCTCCACGATATTGACGCTCGGCGAAACCATTTTGAGAAACACTATACAACGTTATTCCACAAACCAATAACTTTAAAATGCAGCCAGAAGCCTAAATATTTTTTTCTTGACATATTATTTACCTTAAACGATGCATAATAACATACCTAACATAACTCCATCAATAACTCAAAATTGACATTTGTGTTGGATACAACGTTTTTCCGGGCAAGGGCTCAATTGTTCAAAGGAAAATCTTTTTTAAATTACGATATTAAATACCTATTGTACGACGGTTAAATTTACAGTTGTTTAGATGTTAACTGTTTGTCCGGTAAAAGTGACTGTCACAAAAACTGTTATAATTGAATTAATTATCTAAATGATATCATAAATGCAATTTCCGTCACTGGATAATTGTAGCTGTGTGCATTGCTAACTGATTGGTCACTTATTTAATAATGAATGGTAATCAAATGTCTTTCAATTTGGCTGAAATCACGAAGGGAAGCGAAAATAGATTTTAGTTTTGAGAAATAGCAAACTTGGTATAAATTTTTTTTCATTTTGATGTCATTCCATTCACAGTCTGGGCTCATTTCTCATGTGTTATACATAGAGAAATTCACATTTCATTTCATTAGCTCTCTTTTATTTTCAATTACTTTCTCAGGTATTTTTGATGTTGGTATTTATTATTTCTTTATTTTTTTCTATACAATATTTCTATAGGTTTTATTTGTTTTTAGTTACTAGTTTTTTTAAATTATTGCAAATTTTCAGTGATTGCTCCATTTCTGTAGGAATATTTTTAAATATAACTTTTCTGGTGTTGCTAAATTCAGTCAATCATATTCTCGGTACATTCTAGATTATTGTATTTATGTATTTACTTGGAGTTACATAAATGTAGCTAGCAATAATATTTATAAATATGTTTTAATTATAACACTTTTGTTAATATGTACTTCTTATAGTTGTTAAATTATTAGCGTTCAAAAACATTCATGAAATATTTTTTGTAATTAATTAATAGTTCAGGTTGAAATTTACCACGAAATATATTTGTCTCTTAATTGTTTTTATACGGTATTTTTATGAAATTTTTTTTTAAATGCAGTAAAATGTCAACTTTCTTCAAAATAGAAATAATTTTTAATTTTTTTATATGTGATTTTAAATACAATGATTTTATGAAAGTTTCAAAGCTACTAGGGCTAAATCACTTGTAGGGGCAGTATATATGCGATCTAGCCTCATATGGTGTACTCAGAGTATCGTAGACACTAACACAGTAAGAACCAGCGACCGCCAGACTTACGTACATAGTATCAAACCAGAAATATCTTCTCTACATGTACACTATAGTAGGTAACAAGGTTTGGATATTACGACATTTGGGGATTTCGGGGGATTTAGGCAGATAACAGGAAATACAGGTACAAAAAATGTGTAAATAAAACGTTAAAATATAAAGTATCCGGTAATATTATTAAATAGTGACCCGAATAAAATATATAAAATTCAGATTAGTTACTATAACGTAAAAGACACGATTATTTATAGAGCTTAAAAACGTCTGGCGGAAGATACGACCAGCGAAGAATGTCTAGCAATTATTGATATGAGTGTATAGTACCAATTGTCCCGTTAAATATGTAAAAAAAATCAGTTTTTTTTACATTTTACTTATAAATTTTTGTACCTTTTACTGTATTATCTGTTATCTAGGTGCGTGCATTGACAACAAGAAGCATGACTTCTATTTAAACATATATTTGAAGAAAAAATCGAAATTAAATATTTATCTGACAGAATATTATGAAATATTAAAAACAAAAAATATATTAATTATTGCGATAAGAATATTACGAGACATGTATCTTATTTTGGTTTATTTTAAAAAATATGCTTAGGATAAAGTCATGCATTTGATCTCACTGCACGCCCCTGCTATTATCTGTCAAAATCTAACGAACTGAAATGTCACAATATCCAAACCTTCGTACCTACAACAGTGACACTATAGCGTAAACTAGCTCTTGGTCTGTAAGGAATTGGAAAAAAAAATAATTCATCTTAAAAATATTGGCGTTCAATAACAAACGTGCAGGATAATTTTGCTTTCAAAAGGGTTAAATTTATTATTGCAAACGTGTACGAGAGATTGCTTTTCAGTATTCCATCATCGCTGGTTGTACACACGTGTATCCCCTCAATCTCGAGCCGAAACAATGCCAAATTAAACAGAGCTCTCTCGTAATTCGGCCCATTTAACACGGATGATTTTACGTTGCACAAATACTTCCGTTGCACTGTTACAGAGCTGTGTGCACAGAGCGCAGACATCCCCGGCTCGCCCGCCGATCTCACGCGAAGCCGCCTCTTTCGCGATCGGATTAATTACTGGTTGTTACGCAAGGCGCAGCGATGATCAACTCTGAATATTTGGGTAAGACAACGCAGCCTCTCTTGCGAGAGGACCCGTGCAGCCGTCTTTTTTTATGTTTACATAAATCGGGAAACGCATCTTATGTAAAGACGTCAGTCGCGTGATGCAAATCGCGATGCAATAGGTAAGTAAAGTCAGTATAATGTAGGTGCAAAAAATGTGTAAGAAAACGTAAAAGGGTCACTCTCTTTTTTATTGTCTTGATTGGTACAAAGTCCCAACAATAATAAACAACTCTGTCACAACGTAAATGTATTTTTTACTATTTATTAAATACGAATAAGAATAAATATATATTTTAAGAATATGATTAAAAATAGCATTAAAACAGTGTCGCTCAGGTAGTTTGGGCATGTTGAGCGAATGAATGAGGAAAGAATGGTAAGAAAGATATACAAGGTGTCCCGTACCTCGACTTCAAGTCATAATCGGTTATAGACCAAGTAATAATAGTTATCAGAAAAATATTTTGTGTCATGTGTTTTAAAAATTATAAGCATTTAAAAAAATCAAAAAAATCTACACCCTGTAACGGTATTTTCACTCCTGTTGCTACAAATCTTTATTTTTCTTCATTTTTTTATTATTATGTAATCCTGAGTAATGCTTCTGTAAAATTTTGTCAAAAATTCAAAGCCAACTGCTCCAGCTTGGAAGAAAATTTCACTTTTTGACCAAACCAAGTATTCTAAATTAATACATTTCCCAGTTTTAATAGACTGTTTTTTTAAATAAATAACTATCATGATTATCACCTGATTTCGGCTTGACGTCGAGATACGGGACAGCTGTATAAAGCAAGTGTTGACGGCGCCAGAAAGAGAGGGCGACCGCGGAAGACGTGGCATGACAGATTAACCAGATACTGGAAGATGGTTCCGTTAGAAGTTTCAACAACCGTCGAGCTTGCATGCGAAGATGTATGAATGTGGATGAGGTGAGAATTTTATGTCAGGACATAAGAGTATGGCGCTCTATCCGCTCTGCCTACCCCCGCGGGGAAACGGCGTGATGGTAAGTTAGTTAGTTAGTTAGTTATTATATACAATTAAAACCTTATTTCTTTAAAGTTTGTAAATCTTTTACGATCGTATTATTATGAGAAAGTATCATCAAACCTATATTATTAAACAAAATAATAATTAACATTTTTAAATACCACTACGTCACGAAAATGGACAGGGGCCGTTTAACTACAACAAAAAAGAGAATATCTCAAAAATGGTTTTTTTTAACGGGACAGTAATGTACATTAATGATTGCCAGATGGTTTTCGCTGGTCATTTCTTCCGTCAGACGCTTAGAAGCTCTATAAATAATCATAGTATAGTAACAAATTTACAGTAACAAATCTGAGATATCTAAAATCTTGTCACGCCAAGCCCAAAAGGTCCGCCATCACTGGTGTAGTGGTCAAGACACTCGCGCAGCTTTGAGTATCATTTCAGATCACCAGCTGGTTGGTCCTGTACTTATAGAACAAGCGCTTAGCTTATTTTGAAGAAAGTAAAGAAAAAAAATTTTAATTGCTTGAGCAACTTTGTAGATTGACATTTAACGAAAATTATATTAATAATTAGTTCGGATAAAAATTAAAGACTTTCTATTTTACACATAAATAATTTTGATCTGAAATTGAATAATTTAGAATCATTAGAAATAAGTAAAGCATGTAAATATTATTAATAATCAATTAAATTTAACTAATAGTCTAACTCTAAAAAAAAATCCAATAATTTTGTGTAATTAAGAACATCAGCAATAATATTTAAAAATAATTTAGAAAACCAAAAAACATAAGTGACATCATTCATTTTGACATTTTGACATTTATAAAACACTCTGATGATCGAAAGATTTTTCCGAAACATGTAGGTGTAATTAATGAATATAAGTAGATTAATGCGATTTACTCAAGCCTGGGTGTTTTGTAATGTGTTTCGCTTCTGTAATTGAGCCTATTGGCTTGTTGAAGCGTAAAAAAATATAAATAATAATATAATTATGCTGTTTTCTTAATTGTTAATATTTTTTAATGAAAAAAGTTTCTTGTTTTTCACTATTTATTCAGAATAAATGGTTATAAAATGGTATGTAGGTACATATGGTTAAAAGTGACATTTCTCATGTGCATGTAGAATTACTTTGCCAAATCGAACGTCCTATATTATACGATTTTGAGTTTTTGACTTTTTCTACTGATCTCTCCCGATCAAAATCCAAACACTTAACTTATATACGGTGTTGAGATTTATCTGTGAGATTTTATATTTCAATATTTTATTTCATCGTGCCTCATTCTGTTTACATGCGCCTTAAAATACAACCGTTGTGATTCCTTGTCCTCGTACCTTTCTAACCCGTATAATAATTACGAAATCTTAATTTAATATGTAATTTCTATCCCTTTTCGACTGCGTCCCACTTAATATTTTTTTTATTAACGCGCTAGTTCGTCCTTACACATTTAAAGGTGTTTCGAGACCTGCCGACATTAAAGTAATCAACGTCGTTAACACGAAGTTAGCAATTTGCTTAAATTAATAATTAACGCTAATTTATCGCCAATATTTATTATGCTCACACTAGATTTATGAATTAAATCTACTATTTTAATAAATTCCAATCCAACCAACTGATGACGTCAGAACCCTACGAACAGGTGTTTCAATCATTCAAGTTTTTTATGCGTTTTGAAATACGCATATTAATTCAAATCATTTCGTTCAAGGTCCGATTTTTTCTTATGACATTTAATTCTCATAACAGATTGTTAGTTAACTTTGTAAAAACCACTACCAGATTTTAGGTCTACCGGTTTCGAGACGTACCCGTCTCTTCGTAAGGACCAACACTACACCACTACATTCACAACACTACACACCTCAACCATAGTATTGTTACAATTCCACCAATAATTGATCACATGCGTGTTAGTCTTGTCAGAGACAAACATGCACTGATTAGCCTATGAACCATCAGGGATCTACCGAAAGAGAGTGAGAGGGGGCGGGGTCTAAAGTGGGTGTTACCCCATATTTTGTGAATATTAAATTAAACAAAGGGCTATATGGAAAATTAATTTGGTTGTTAATTAGGAGTGCTCTATTATTCACCGCCTCCCTAATGTAAAATTTTTTTTAATTAAGAAATTTTTTTGCACGCATGTGATCAATTATAGGTGGATTTGTAACAATACTATGGTTGAGGTGTGTAGTGTTGTGAATGTAGTGGTTTAGTGTTGGTCCTGACGAAGAGACAGGTACGTCTCGAAACTGGTAGACCTAAAATCTGGTAGTGGTTTTTACAAAGTTAACTAACAATCTGTTATAATGTCTAACCACAAAGTTAATGCTTTAAATATTAATAATATTTAATTCTCATTATTATTGATATTCTGTTGCAAGAGATCTAAGGGATGTAGGTCTGAAGTTTTCGTATTTCTTTAGAGACTTTTTAGTGGTATGCGATAATGCAAAGTTTGAATGATAAGGTTATTTACTGATAGGGTTCGTTATGAGCATTCAACGGGTCATTGTGTAGATGAGAGTGTTCGATGAATGAGAAATACGGCCAAGAGACATATCCCTGTATTGGCACGTGACTCATAAGGCATTCTTATGTATTGTGTATTGTGACAGCAGGCGCGTTATGTAAGAATATTGAAGCGTGACTTTTATTTAAACATATATTAGGGAAAATAATCTAAATAAAATAAAAATTCTGGCAGAATATTATGAAATATGCTAATTTTTGGTATAGAAATATTACGAGATATATATATTATTTCGATTTCTTTAAAAAATATATGCTTAGGAAAAAGTCATGCTTCTTGTTCTCACTGCACGCCTCTGTGTGACAGCAGTAGGTTGTTATCGTGAGTATAATCAATCACCCTGTAGTGTGGTTAATTATACTCAAATTACAAATGGTAGTTTATTAATAAAAAGTTACAAAAGGTTGTCGCGGAGTTCTATACGAAGTGGTGTGTAGGCTACTGCGGTCGGCGGAAGAGTGGTCGCACTTGCTAGCTTACCGGAGCTTAGTTAGCCGCATCGGGCCTCTGATTGGTCGATATCGGCTCGATGCGTACGACTAGAATCGCAAGGGATCTCGATCCCCACAAGCACTTTAGAGGAAGTATAAAGGTTGCAGCTATCGCAAAGAAGATGGAAGAAGCCAGGTAAAGACGATATGAACACATAATGAGGAGAACGAACGACTGTATTACCATAACTACATTAAAGTCAGAATTGACAGATGAATAAAACAAGGAAAGTCTTAAGCAACTTTGTGGTTATTGGTCAAATATCGAAAAGCAGGAGTTTTTCACTCCTGCATTTAATCTCCTTATGTAATTTTGTACCTTTGTGCATTCTAGTATTGCTGCAATGTGGACATGAATGGCTTCTTCAGAAACGAATTTAAAATTGCATTTATGTGCAAACTGCAGTTTGACTGAAATATACCTAAATGCAAAAATAACATCATGTCTGCCTAAATTGTAAATAGAGAAAGATGAAAAATTTGCTAAGATAAAATAAACCCAATTTATGAGCCATTTTCCTGAATTCCAAATTTTACAACAGATTGCGTGAAACAGTTCTGTTCTATAGTCTTCCATGCAGGTTATTACTTACATTATGAATTAAAAATATTTACTGTAAATAGTAATCGAGATAAGCGACATAAAGCGACTTTTTCCTATAAAATGTTGGTCAATTATTAAGGCGTATTGTAACTTAATATTATAAATTCATTAATTTTAAAGGGTTTTACCACCCTGGGAGCCTGAAATTTAAGTAGAAACTAGCTACAACCCGTCAAAAAAGACGGAACATTGGTTCGCGTCTTTTCTAAGTCCCAGTATATATTTATAACATCTTTTTGGTGATCTACAGAGAGGCGGCCGTGGCAACAAGCGTGAAACAGTCGCTTCAGGTTTGGTGGCCCGGGGTTCAAGCTCCATCTCCGGCCATTTTTTAGTCGTGAATTCGAAAGAAACTACGGACGTTACACGAATTTACGGGGACAGACAGACGTTCGGACGGACAAACAACAAAATTATTATGTTTGATTCGGAAATTTTAGTTGGTACTTATTAAACTACTACCTGAGCCCGCGGGTTTGCACGCGTAGATTTTTAGTAACTTTTAGTCATATTTGTGTATTAACCTTAACATATAGATACATATCGTTGGGAATTTTTTAAACAACTTTTTAGTTCTACAAATTCTCTACAGAAAGTATTTAAATATCTCTTACCGTTAAGTCAGCGTTCGTAAAAAACCCGTCGCTCGACTATTTTTTCGTCGACTTTAGTTGTAAAATAAGTCTCCATGAAAATCCCTTTTATTTTAACGGGATAACATATAACCTATGTCCACCCTGAAAGACCATTCTAAATATTGGTGAAAGAATTTTTGAAATCGGGTGAGTAGTTTTGGAGATTACCTCCTAGGTACATCCAATCTTACAAACTTTACATCTTTATATATTAGTATAGATTACTTTGACCTTTTACTTTTAAAAATGACCGCGTTACATCCATTCCCGGAGCTCCTCTGCCGTGACTAAAATGCAACGTTTCCCTGTGCACATTTGTTCTCGATATAAAAGAAGGTCGTGTACTTATTTAGAAATGAAATACCAATAACGTTAAATTTCCGTACGCTATTTCATTCTTAAATTAATATTTTGTTTTTGTCTCGGACAAACGTGCATCGGGGAATAGATTTCAATAAAATAATAGTTTAATCTGTACCTTCTTAACTGACAATTAAAAAAAATTATCCCTTATAAAGAATTACCCAATTTCTACCTTAATATCAGGGCTGTCAGATGTAAACCCTTAATAGAAGTTAAATAAAATGCTTAAAATTTTGCTGAAAAGGACTGATACAAATTTATATATATAATTTTAATCATAATCATTATTAAAACAGATAAATTTTTGAGTGTAGATGATATCTCGTTATAATGATTGATAATTCTAGACAGAGAAGAGAAATAGCTTATAATCCGCCTAATTCTCATGATAACAATCTTTCTATACTAGTAAGATAAACAACGGAAGGGAAACGTAAAGTTTTTATGCAAAATGTCAAAACATTTGTCAAAAATCAAATTTGATGACCGACAATGTTATATAACAGCGGTCAAGACATGGTTGTTACATTATATTGCTTTCTTGAGAATAGACAGGAAAGTCTCCTTACGACAAATGACAACTGTACTTTACGTAATCTTACAAATTTGTAATTAGAAATGTATTGGTTTGATACAAATTTTCTAAGAATGTTAACAATGAGAAAACACCGTGTAATACAATATAATTTATTTGTAATATTTGATTTGAAAAGAAATAAAACACAACAGTGGCAAAGTGTCACTTCCTGTTGTCTACGGTTAGTTGAGGAAGTGGTTAATGATGGTAATGACTACCTACTGGCGTGCGGGTGAGAATTATTAATGGCCATTAATTCCAGTAAAAAGTGAATTTTAAATCATACCAGTTTTTTAAATCTGTAAATTCACGATTCTTCGGCATTATTCATTTTTAACTCATGAACATTTTGAAGATTGTTTTTCTTTAATTCATTTGACAGTACGGTTACTAAACCACATTGTAATTTAATAAGAATTAGAATCACAATATATAATATATATTATTAAAGAATATAGTGTACAACCAAGATAACCTTTTTGGTTCTATCAATACGTATTCCTCTAAATATTTAGTTTATACAGTTATTACATTTTTAATTTCGCCGATATAACGTTTTGGCACGCATGTAGAATAGAAATATAATAATAATACTAAAATAATAATTCATAATAGAATAGAAATAGAATTTACAATTTTAAGAACAACTGCTATAAATTTATATATGAACCTAGCATGATCCATTGTCATGAAACACAATTATTTATTTTATTATTTAAACGTCTTTGTCAATTACAATTTTTAGTTCTAGCTAATTTCACGTAAAGTACCGGAGTGTAGTAGTGTTGAAAATATTAATGAAGAGGTGTGTAAAATAGCAAATAAAGAGCAAAAAAGACTATAATCGCTCTTCACCTTGTTTCTTAATATGAAAATTCTTCCCTAAAATCTGGTTCCCCATTTTTATTAATTTAAATCAAGTCTTAATGATTCTACCATTAACGTTCATGGTCATACTATAAAACTCTACCAAATATTAATTCAATTCAATATAAAGCGTTTATATGCACCTATAGTATGATATAAAATACATAATATTAGGTCCTTACATATGAAATTGGCGTTTAGTATGGGAGGAACATAAAGCCGATTTTTTTTTATTATAATATATTTAATTAATCAAAGTATGTACCATTGCTATCTATGCACTTTTGCCATCTCATAGGTAGTTCATCGATCCCTTTACTAAAAAAACCATTCGGACGGGATTCAATAAAATCTTTGAAGGCGGTTGGCGAAAACGTTGGAACCAAAAACGCACTGTGTTTTCTTTTGCGGCACCGTCGCCATACACATCATTAATCCTTCCAGCCGTTTCTGCAGCACTGGTGCCACGGTGGAACTCGTACTCGTAAATAACGCGATATTTCAAGTTTGAACTGAGTGACGCAAAGAAAAAAACAATTGAGGAAAAAACAAATGAATTATAATTTTCAAAACACAAATACATGAGTAAATAGCTGTATAAATTTGGATTTGGAATTCCTAACCAAAGAGAAGATATTTGAGATCAAATTTGCCAGTACGGCAAAACGCCAATTTCATATGTAAGGACCTAATATAATCTTTCACCGATGACCAATGCGAGCGATGTAATGTTCCATGTGCAGTTTATGTTTACCTGCGATGATTTTTATTGCCTTCTTATCCATCTCTCGCAATATACTTAGTATCTTATATGCTACAATTAAGATAAACATACCAGTTCCATGACATTGTGTTTCACAATAATTGCTAATTACCTATAAAATATTGCCCAGCTTCATGCCGTTGCATGTTACAGTCCAAACGCGAGAGCAAAGAGGTTATTTATGCCCTTAACCTTTAAACTTCACTCCAAGTTACTGAATACAATTAAATAATCGACGGCAGACGTTAACTAATAAATAAAATTAGTTTATTATTGAGATTCATTCGTGACGGTTATCCAATAGAGAAATGCATTTACAAGTGGAAGCTTTTAGAGAATATCCTCTAGCAGAGATGATTAGCCTATTTTTTAAATAAATCCATAGTTTTGTTAAAAATATAGAATTATAATCAAATTCCATGTCGGGAATATTATCCTGTCCAGAGAATAGGTTATTTTGACTCGATTTGTATCAAAAAGTATTGTAAAAAATATGTCTTGTTTACTAGGGGATTGAATTATGCAATAATAAATGCATTTACCACAGTATAAATGTATCTTAGACATTTCTCTGCAGTACACCATCACCTTTTCCTTCATTCTGTACATGTTTCATCTAGTTTTACTCTATACACACATATATTTCGTGACCTAGCTCACTACATCATAAGCAACTATAACATAAAATATCCTCAATTTGATTAAGTAAAAAAATAATAATATTTACCAACATATTAACGAGTAGGGCATAGTTACGAAATGAAAAAAATTGGTAATTAATTACCGATTTATTAATTAGTTTCACAAATTCACAATGTCACTATACACAAACATAATTTAAACTCTATTTTTTAATTCACACTACTTCTCAATTACGAGTGATTAACTCGCCTGTGAAACACTTTTTTATCGCTTTCTAGAATATTCTGTTCAATCATCACACGTAAGTAGGTATTTCGCTCAATATATGTCGCATTGAATCAATCTACGCTTTGTTAACATTGCGGTCGCTGGTGTTTTATCGCTGGCTAAGACGCGTCGATTAAACGCCAAAACAAACATGAAATACGTTGTTTTTTCTAACCTCCTAGATTATTCTATACATTTCTCGTATTTATGAGAATATCCCCGTCGTTTTAAGGGCGTTCTAGAGCAATCTACAGTCTTGTCCTCTTTGACATATTACGAGGGATCCCGATCGTGCGTAATTTCTCCGAATTCTATCATTATATAAATTTATAAATAGTACGAACTACCCTTGTCGTTTATCTACCGGAATCTGCAATTACATACATGGATGTAATCGCACTGTTAAATGATTAATGTATAAATAGATTTGTTCGCTTTAAAGGTTAACGATGTGGGCGTAACCAAACAATATTTTTTCAGACGTACCACTGCATAACTCTTCATTATCTTTAAGTTAATTATTAACATTGCGAATAATGCAGACATTACGTGATGCAAGATTACCAGTCGTATTTGATTTTGCAGTACCAGCAATAGTGTCTGTAATTGTCAGAAAAAATTCAGCTAACTAGACGAGTCAAAAAATTAGGCCTCCTTCTTCTTCTTCTCGTGCCCTGTCCGTTTACCGGACGTTGGCTACCATGTTGGCTATGCGGACTTTGTTTACTGCGGCCCGGAACAGCTCCACAGTAGACTGGCCAAACCACTGTCTCAGGTTTTTCAGTCATGAAGTCCTCCTTCTTCCAGGGCCCCGACTTCCGGCAATCTTTCCCTGAATTATGAGATGCAAGATCTCATATTTCTCTGGATGTCTCATCACGTGTCCTAGATATTGAAGTTTTCGGATTTTTATTGTTTTAATAACTTATTTTTCTTTATTCATCCGATCCATAACATCTTCATTCGTAACTCTGTCCATCCAGCTCATTTTGAGAATTCTTCTGTAGATCCACATCTCGAATGCCTCAAGTCGCCTTATCAGTTCTTCGGTAAGCATCCATGCTTCCATTCCATAGAATAATACTGAAAACACGTAGCATCTGACCATTCGAATTCGTAATCCTAGGTTGAGATCATGACTGCAGAACATATTTTTCATGCAGGCCTCCCCTTTAAGATTTTTAACATTCTCATAGAACTTTGGCAGAGTTGGTGTGAGTGTAAGTAAATGAGTAAGTAAGCTAAAATTGTGTTATTAATATTTTTATATTGAAAGCATTAACTTTGCGCTTTTTTTTTACATTTTAATACAATGTTATTTATGTTAGTATGTAACCACTAAAGCTTACTTTTTTGTGTTCCGGTTTCGAGACGTAACCCGTCTTTTCGTCAGAACAACCACTACACTACCACGTAAATATCACTACACACCACAACCATCTTATTATTAACACACCAACATCTTCACAAAATACTCTTCACATGCGTGTTACTCTAACTAAAGGCTAACATGCACTAATTTTATTATCAAAAAGAATTAAGAATTTGAGTAGAGGAAAGAGGGAGACGAGGTGGGGTCTATAGGCGGTGTTGACGAATCTTTGGTATTTTTTATGGGTTTACGAATACAAAAAAAATTCCATATTATTAAGTTTTTACCCTTTATTATTAGTATTTAATATTTTTACCCCTGTTTTTTTTATCAAAATTATGATTGAACTCTAAGAGATAATACGCAAATTCGGAATTTTTACATCGGAGTATTTTGTGAAGGTGTTGGTGTGTAAATAATACTATGGCTGTGGTGTGTAGTGATATCTACATGCTAGTGTAGTGGTTATCCTGATGAAGAGATGGATTACGTTAGTTAATTTTTAGTGGTAATGTACTACATAACATAAATAACATTTAGTTAAGCTAAAATTCTATGAGATGGAGAAACAATCATTGCAACACAATGACTGCCATAATGATTACATAAAAGAAACATTAACATTCTTGTAGCATTAGATGACAATCGTAATTGGACGTAGTTATCCATAAAGCGTCCAACCAACAAAGTGCTGTAGATGATTTTTTGATTTTTATTTACATTATCATCATCATTACATTATCAAATCAACAAACAAAATTATTGATTTAAAACATCCATATGGTAATGGACTCATTTTTCAAGATTTTAATTATACTGTTACTACAGGATAGAAATTTTGTAGAAAACATCTAAGGAGGTTGAACGTTTTCTACGCTTCAAATGATATGTTCTACTTCATCCTTTATCAAATTCATTGAACACAGAACCCACATATAACAAAATAAGTATGGTAGTAGGAATCCAACCTGTAAAACGCGTCATATCTCAGTAAATAAAGGATTTTTTCTTATAATTACATTAAAAAATATCACTTCAATGAGCTCTACAAAAATGCAAAAATGAATTAAAAATCGACGTATTATGTTTTTGTTGGTTCATATTTTTAGAAGCTATTTTCTCAGTTCCATGTTTTTGGGTTGGACGCTTTTAGCACAATTACGTACAATTGAATATATAAACACACACGAAAAACAAATTATTAAATAAATTGTATAATGTCCATATTTTATTTCCTTATAATTGTAAAAACAGAAAACATAAGACGAATATTCATTTACCTGAAATGCAAGTTTTTATAGTAAAATGATTAGTGCTCGTTCCTTATAAAAATTTTATGACTATAATTTTGCAGGTATTTTTCTACAAAAAAAAACTACACGCTTGTCAAGAGCTTATCATCATTATCATTTGGTAACGCAAAAAATAACATCATTTAACATATTTAGGAAGTGTTTTTGATAAGAGAGGTTCGCGGTTCGAGGAACACTTTTTAGGTCGTTATCAGTGGAGTAGCACCAATTTGCCAGCCCCCTCTGCAATCACAAACTAGCATACGATGCTAACCTCCCCCTCATTTTAAATATGGAATTATATTAATTATTTATAAAATTATATTCATGCCTAAATACATATTAATATTTTTATATTTTTCTGTTAGGTTTGGCATCAATTACAAAATTGTATGGTATTAATAGGTATAAATAAATTTTTCTATGGTATAAATTGGATGGTAGGTAATAGAGGCATGCAGTGAGAACAAGAAGGATGACTTTTCCTATATTTTGAAAAAAAAAAAACAAAATAAGAGATATATATCGTAATATTATCGTAATATTCCAATAATTAACATATTATACAGATTTTTAGAGTTCATAATATTCTCCCAGATAAATATTAAATTTTGATTTCTTTTTCCAAATATATGTTTAAATAAAAGTCATGCTTTTTGTTCTCACTGCACGCTCCTGGTAGATATAAATAGGTATTACTCAGTGTGTTGAGTTGACCGTAAATATATAGATATATATCGTAATATTCCAGTAATTAACATATTATACAGATTTTAATATTTCATAATATTCTCCCAGATAAATATTAAATTTCGATTTATTTTTCCAAATATATGTTTAAATAAAAGTCATGTTTTTTGTTCTCACTGCACGCTCCTGGTAGATATAAATAGGTATTACTCAGTGTGTTGAGTTGACCGTAAATATTTTGCTCTTTAAGACCTCTAGAAATTACCGCAAATGATTTAAATTAAAGAAGTAGTTAATAAAGGATCTAAAATCTAAAAGAAGTAGTTAATGAAGGATCTAAGATTTAAATTGAAAAGTATGGATTGATCGGGCTACTAATAACAATGTGATGCGAACGGTAAAAAAAAATTATAACAATAATATCAGGGAAACTACAATATTTTACAGGAAAATACCTCATCATCATATACAAAATTAGGAGCAGAAAAGGCTCTGCAAATCGAAAACTTAAAAATCAAAATATATGTTCAGGAAGTCTATTATTTAAATATTTTAAACTGCAATGAAAATAATAATGGGTTACATTCGTTAACCAAGAAAGCATTACAAGAAAAAAATATGTATTTTCCAAATTCATAACTGATACTAATGCTAATTCGCTTTTTTGGATCACCACCGTCATGCGACGGAAAAGCTCCAAAGGCGTAGAATATTTGATGATTTATTATCGCGATAAAACAAGTATAAAATATACATTAATATGATTATACAGACAATGATAGCTATTCTAAGGGCCATAGCCTCCGGCCACCCGCCGGAGGTCTTACGAAGGACTGACATGCCTGCCTAGGGTGTGTGCCACTTTCTATAATTTACGAACAAATTTGTCTTTAAGTGCGGCTGTGTGAGTGTGAAGAAATCGTCCGAAATGCTGATGGTGCAATGACCTGCCGGTCGCGCGGGTCTTGCTCGTGCCTCTATTTGCTTATGTGGCATTCCTTGCCACTGTGTGTGTGGCCTAGATTGGTGGTTTTCTGCATTGTAGTATGAATTCCACACTCTAATTCATAGCTTTCAATTCAATTTATTTGGTATACAACATTTATATATCAAAAACATACATTTAATTCGTATGATATAAATTTTTCACTAACATATGTATATATAAAGTAATTCAAAACAAAAATGTAGGAGAATCCTGCTTCGGAAAACCCTCTCAGTGTTTCAGTGATCAATGTTTAAAATGATATTGTTTAGCACAGCGGTAGCCTTTCCAACAGGCATAACTATTGACAGGTTGGTCCTATATTTTGGAATGTGAAACACTGCTGACACTGAATAAGGTAAATCAAGAACATACAAACCAATGCACGTCTTACCCGGGACGTTTTATAAGCTATAACTCATTTATCGGTCCTGCTCATTCACCGCCTATTTGGCAATTTTTAATGCTAAACGGCCACTGTGCGACCCTGGTTAATACGGCAGGGCCGCACAGCGGAACAAAACCTCATTGTGCCCGGCAACAAATTTTATAAATAAATACCGTAGTATCATAGAGCATTGTGTCAATACCAGGTGTTTTACACGAAAATAATCGGTATATACGTAATACAGAAAAAAATATAAAAAGAAACATAATAAGATTATTATTGTAATAAGGAAAATAAATAAATAACATGAAAAAGCATGTCCTTAGGTTTTCACGGCCGTTCAGAATCTTCTGTGTATAGTTTTTTGGGATATTCTGCCGTGTATATGTGACCTCTCTGGCCAACACCAGCCCTGATATACCCTGCAATGGAATCCGAAACGTTGGCCAGAGAGGTCAATATACAAGGCAGAATATCCCAGAAAACTATACACAGATGAAAAAGCATAATAACATAATAATTATCGATCGATCAATAAAAATGCGTAATCAAATACACATTCCTTCTAGTCTCTAAACTATTGTAGGCTAGCATAACCTGGAGAAACTCGTTTGGGTAGAGCCAAGGATAATGCCCGTACTCTCTCATGTAGAGATATCTCAGAAACTTCTTTTGTACTTTCTCTACCATTGCGTTGTATTTATTTGACCATCCGGGCCCCCGAGCGGTCGCCGCCCAGGCGGTAGCTACGCCGCTGGTCACTGCATTTCGCGGATTTTTACCATCATTGGATTACTCACAACTGATTTGGGGACCGGGAAATACGTTTGGAAATTCACTCGAGTCGAGTTGTGATACGCAGTAGCCTGATTCACTCCTTTCCGGGTCACTCGGCCCGGGTGTTGGGCAACGGTTTCCGGCTAACCGATCTCCGGGTAATCCGCGCCGGATGGTTGGAAGTCTGTTAAATACTGGAGCGAAGACGCTACAATGATTAGTCGCCTATATTTGTGTGCGTATGTGTGTGTGTGAGTTTGTGTGCGCCCCGCTCAGCTGATTTCATGGCACATGTTTTGTTTAGAAATTGTATGGAAATTACGGTTTTTAGTGTACAAAAAATTTGAGGAAAAAATTCTGTATAAGGTAAGTTGTTAACTTAACTAGCCGTAAACCCGTGAAAAATTGCGGGACTTAACATATTGCAGGATTTTGAAACTGAAAATTCATAAATATAAAACCATTTGTTTTTACTCCCTTTCTTTTAGCGTCTGCTTGTCGCTTGTCTGCGGAAAAAAATTTGGATCGATTTTTAACCCTTTTCCCGCGATCCAATCGAGCTGAAACTTTGCAGGCAGACTCGTGGCGACGACAAAAATGGTCTAACAAATTTTTGTTATAAATTTGATAATTATAGTATAATTTTGAATTATTCGAAATTTTAACGATTTATATATTGTTTAATTTTCGAGCCCGACGCGTGGAGTAGGCGCGAAACTTGTTTCAATGAGAAAGGGAGTATAGTAAAAACTTTGTTTTTTATTGTTTTTTTTTTTTTAATTGACTATTCGTTTCAACCTAAAACTGATTTTTGATGAATGTTTGTTGCTTATCATCAGTGCTGTTGTTGTAGTTCCAGCAAGTTACGGACGGACGGACGGACATACGGTTGGGCTTATGGACGTTCTTTCAAAATTAGGAGAGTTGATTATATTCTTATGCATACTAATATTAGTGTATTTTTATCATATATTTATTTAGCGATAAATTGACTCTATTTTTTTTTAACTTAAAAAAAAGAAAAAATATAAGTGTGTATGGGGACATACTTCCGTTGTGACCTAACCCCCTCGTCCAAAGGAGAGGTTTCATACTATCTTAGACTTTCATGACAGTAATTTATATAGATTATTAAAACTTCATTCGCTTTGATACAAGTTAAATAAAATTATTTAAATCGTGCAGAAAATTTTTAATATCGGAAATAAGTTACTTTACATGCAATATCGATACTAAGACATTATTGCTTGAACATTTTAGACTCATAATTTAGGCAGGATTCCTGCAAAGTATTGTGGACTAGCTCTGTTACACCTTTTTTTATAATGAAATTGGCCTATGTACAGAATTTGTTAACAACGAATTTAAATAAAAATCATTGATTATTAAGAAATTTATTTTTGTGCAACCCAACGCGGCAATCAAATCAACATCTCAGTCTAAAAAGGTGTATTTCCAGTTTTAACACCATTTTGATATGATCCGGTTTTTAAGATGTGATCGTCCATCGATACCACTTTCATTTTTTATACCGTTTTTTGATTCTTGGCTAGCTACAGGTCTCTTAAGGTCGATACGATCCTATTACTCACTTGACTATGACCTATTCACCTTCTCACAGGACAATCACTCGTGTCTAAAAAAAATCAAATCGTTCAGCGGATATCTTTATGACGTTGGTAATCAGGATTTTTGACTTTGAGGTCATGGGTGTCTGACCTCATGGACCGGTGTTTTGAAGTCCATTGCATGACACATCTGTAGAAGACCTGCCACAGTAGAATATTAATTTAATCGAAAGCAATCCGGAATTATAATAATTTCGAATAACTTTCTACCCAAGTGCTGATCTCATTTCGTATTCAAAATAATTATGATTTCAATTATTGACGTATTATATATAATACAGACACGTTTTCCCATACTAGCCGACTTTTATATGTAGCAAATATCGCATTGAAAGAGACAACAAATCACGGCACACTTATTTCACAAACGCTCTGCGTGTAGACAGAAAAATCAGGTTATTTGAAGTCACGGTGACTAAAATAACATACTCATTCTTACAATAGTGTACGATACTCTGTTCCTTTTTCTCGGGGACTTTTTTTCGACGTAGCGTCGCGCCCAGTCGCGCCCGATCATTATATTACTTTTGAGTTGCCAAGATTTCACGCTTGTAACGCGTATCTACAGTTTGTTGTATCATTGATTTTAATATTGTTATTAAATAATATAAAAACATTGACTTTATTATTTTTAAATAAAATATTCTTAAACAATATACGTATATTATAGATGTCTCACAGAGACGAGATTATATTTTTATGTGAAAGTAGGTATGGAAGTCTTTGGGTGTTCGTAGGGCTTACGACATATCGTACGGCTGCCTTAAGTGATCACTTTACACTCATGATACAATACCATGTCTATGAAATTTTTGGAGGTTGTATATATTTAAATTTTACGACATGTTCAGTATATGTGTTGTAATAATCCAAAGCTTTTTCATTCCCCTTTAATGTATATTGAATAATGACGTCCCTGTGACAAAAATCCACTACTGTGTTCTGAAAAATTTGGACAAACTCAAAATATTCCAAATATTCTTAGTTAGATTTTTTTTTAATATTTCATTTATATTTACCAATAATCAAATTATATAATTCTTTATGTAACAATGTCCATCACTAATGTGTATGGAAGGTTTTTTTTAGGATGGCTCAGGGCTTACGACCTGTACAAGCTGGCTTAAGTGATCACTTTACACTTTACTTTCTAAAACATACAAAAATGCTTTCAAAAACAATTATCAATTGTCAAATTGACACTCTTCGCCAGACAGTCGCATTCAGATACGTCGCACTAAATTCTCGTCATGTGCACAAATACATATTATAATATATGTACTGTCTGTAACACGTCAACAATGACGGTACTTTTACATGTCGGTTCCTAACAAAAAAGTATTTATTTATTAAAAAAAAAACAATAATAAATAAAATATATAAAAAAAATTACGGACGCTACAGAAATTAACGGACAGACAGACAGACAACGAAATTTTTATTATTGGGATACTCTGTTAAAAATTATATACCTGGTACTAAATAATAAATCAATTTTTTTTTTTATTTACTTCTTAAATTGTGAAGAAATCTAAAAAAACCTTTCATTCAAAATTTTAAAACTTATAATTTTAGTTTGGTATGGAGGCCCCTGTCGTTGGATCCAAAATATAAACAGGTTAAACCTGCGGCAAAAGAATATATTGTTTTACCGAAATTAACA
This sequence comes from Agrypnia vestita, assembly GCA_016648135.1. Taxonomy (NCBI): domain Eukaryota; kingdom Metazoa; phylum Arthropoda; class Insecta; order Trichoptera; family Phryganeidae; genus Agrypnia; species Agrypnia vestita. The sequence continues at coordinate 14,624 of JADDOH010002012.1, read as the reverse complement.
CCATGCTTGAATTATTACTGACAGCCCAACAAAAACACTGATAAAATATTCTCTCCTAACTTTAGCAAGAAACTAATGAAACTAACGAACCACTTTTTGTTGCGTTCTAAAATAAAATTCGATGCTAGAGTTTTGTGTAGAAAGCGTTCAGAGTTTGCAAAAAATTATTCGACTGCGGTTTAAACGAGAGTTTAAAATACTAGTCTCTTGAACTATCCATAATAATCGGACAATCGTTGGCGTCTGTTGTGAGACAAATATCAAATGGAATTTTCGACTAGGCAGACATAATTCGTGATTTTAATATATTATATAATTTCAAAATAAATATTGAAATCGTATAAGTACTTATAAGTAGTTATATATATCTAGGTAAACAATATGTTAACAGCCTACCAGATAACATCAGAGAAACAATACAATAAAAATTAAAAATAAAATAAAAATAACTACCTACTAAATGTAATAAAAGCAAGATATATTATAGATATCTCATAGAGACGAAGCTATATTTTTATGTGGAGATGTAGGTATGGAAGTATAATTATAATAAACTCTTAAGACAAAGTCGACCCGCTAAATAATTCCGGTATTTATAAACCAAATTATAATGACAGTTCGGCATTCTATATAAGTAAAATGGCACGTAATTTTAATGTTGGAATAAAGGAACACATTAGATGTCTCAATAACAATAACTTTTCTGAATTTTCGAACCAGCTTTTCGAAGCAGGCCACATGTTTAAAAAGAAAAACGGTATTGAGATTCTATATGTAAATAATAGAAGCCTTAGATTAGATAATAATTGGGTTTTTTTCGAGATTCATTAATTATATGGGTGTAAGAAAATCAAAAAATGAAAAATAAATAAATAAATAAAAATAATACTATAGTCGAAGAGCATCAGGCTGGAAATATTGTTAGATGATATTTTAACGAGACGGATTTTTAATATTTTGAGCATGTCAAAATTTCTGGATATTTTGAGTATGTCCAAATTTTTCAAGAACACGATACTGGATTTTATCTCCAGGGGAACATCACTTAACAATAAACCATACATTAATCATTATACAATTTCCAAAAATTTTAGAGATGTGGTAGTCTATCATGGGTGGAAATGGTGAACGTTAAATTGTGTAAAGTGATCACTTAAGCCACCTACATAATACTTTCATATGTATAAATAGCCATGTCATGTAAACAGCTTCGTTTCTGTAAGCGTTCTATAATTCTATATACTTGTATAATCTAATTTGATTAATGATTGTCTCTCTATGGACAAAATCCAGTAATGGTGATCTTATTACATTCGTATAAAAATATAGTAAATAATTACTACTTTAATTGAGCAATAAAAAGCATCCTAGCGTTGTGCCAGTTTGCTTTAATTATTGCGAAATTAAAACATAATTATTGATTGATTTTTTAAGAAAATTACAGTTTCTTGTGTTGTATTCATTGTATGAGAGCTTGTTATTTCAATGATTATGCTAATGAGAAATTAGAACCCGTAACTGTAATTTCTGAGACGTGTCGAAGACTTGATGAATATTAATTACAGATCTTCGGAAGCGAGTCTGATGCAGCGTTTACCATAAATTATTATTTTAATGACTCTTTCCTTTTTATGTGGTGGGTATTTTGTTTGACCTGGCAATACCTGGTTTGTGTCTTAGTCACTTGGATGGAAGTAGGTTACGGTAATCCCATACAAAATCTCTTTAATAGCCATGTAATGAAATATCATAATAAAGTAGAATAGTATTAGAGTACTTTATACAAAATGTATCTTTGTACTGTGCACTTAGAGTTATATCAAAACTCGTAACTAATACAGGAGCAGTCAGAGTTATTAATTGTTATTAGGTAATAGTTAGCTACTGTGAACATCTTTGTAAAATAGAATGAACGAAGTTGAATTTAATATGATGCTGCCTGTAGCATGCCTAGTAGATAGAAAGAATTAAGGATCGCTGAGACGGTTTGGCAATGAGGAACGAATGAACAGCGAGTTTTAAAGGCAGTAAGAAAAGACCTGGCGTATCCAGATAAACCAAATATTAGAGGACGGCCTTGTTAAAACGACCCTGTTCAACAACCAAAGAGCGTACATAATAAGATGAGAGAATGGTGGCTCTTGTAGCCCAGTGGGTATGACACTGGCTTCTCACACTTAGGTTTCCGGGTTCGATTCCCGATGAGGTCGCTACTCAAGCCTGGATGTTTTGTGATGTGTTTCGCTTCTTTAATTGGGCTTCTTGGCCTGTCTACAGCGTAAATAAAAATTTAAAAAAATTATCAATATGAAATGGTGTGCCAGGAAAAAATAGTGTGACGTTCTATCCTATATGACTACATCTTAAGGGAAACGTCTGACATTGAAGCAAAATGTAAAATATTTTAAGACAATTAGGGTAATAACATTTTGAAGGGTAGACTGTTTTATTGTTTGAGAAGATAGAAAACTGTTAAATTTTATATAGATTATGGAGAAATGGAAGTAAGAGAGGAAAGAAAAGATCTACGTTAAACATCAATCATACAAAAGCCATCGTTACGTAAAAACATCGTGAGTTTATAAAATATTTTATGTTTTTTTTTTCAATAATTATGTATTAATGTCTCACTTCCTCTCTGTATGAACTACGGAATTGATAGTTTTAAGCGATCGATAAATATAATAAATCGCAAAAAATATAAAACAATTTTAACTCAATTTTGATTAAAATATGTCAAGATTATAAATCATATTCTAACTACCTGTAAATGCCACCGGTTGTGTAAAATTTAGAATCATTACAACACTCCCGAGCCTTTTTGCTACCTGTTATGCTAATTTTCTCTCTTATTGACACGCACTCAATTATATATTATTTTATCGACCCTTTGATTTTATTAAGGGTACATTTAAATTTGTTGAAATTATAGTGTCGTCCATCGATTTGCAAATTTGCAAAAATTTAAATAACAATTACAGTGTTATAATAGTAGGCTCGATAATAATAAGACTAATTGACCTGCTCTCAACCCTAATATCAGTCACCTCAACATTTTTCCTCTCATTCCCGCTCCCATCTGCTCAATTTTGAAATTTTTTGCTTTTTGTCTTTTTTGAGCTAATTTTGTATTGTTTATTCTGATTAATTTTTTTAGTTAATTATGATATGGTATGATAGAATTGGTGAACGTTTCATTTTGAAGACTGATCAGGTTCCAGCTTATATAGGTTGTACCTAAGCCCTGGGCCATCGTTTAAAAACACCTTCTTACATGTTTCTCATTTAAAAAGCTTCATCTATGTAAGACTTCTATAACTGATCTTAATAAAATATTAATCCCGCAATGGACAAATCTAGCAATTGTGTTTTCAGAACATACATATGAAAGTATTATATTAAGTATATATATTTGCATTAGAAACAATATTGCTTTATACTCCACATTAAAAATGTAGAATTATCCTTACCAGCTGCGAAATCTATGTATACTGTTTCATGAGAAGAGACAACAGATGTCACTATAGAACTGATGAACGATGCATTGAGTAGAGTGATTTACTGCATTCATTTATTTATATATATACATATACGACTCTAAAGCCTTTTATTTTACAATTTGTACAATGTTGAAAAACAATCCACAAAAAAAATAATATATAAAAAATACAAACATGATCATAAGTTATTTAGAAATATAATCAAGAACAATATAAATGTAGAATCAAAGGAGACAATAAAACAATAACAGTAATTTGATGAAATTAGAAATATAAATAATAATTTTACACAATATACCTATATCAATTAAATTAAATTTAAAAATAGTAATTTTATATAATAGGTGATTCAATAGGCAATATAATAAAACAATAAATATTAATTCAATGATAACAATATAAAGTAAAAATATTTTTTAGAAATAATAATTATATTAAAAGGCGAGTGAACAAAAAAAACATTTATCACTTAAGTCAGCTCATACAGGTTCTAAATTCTGGGCCATCGTATAAAAAGACTTCCATACACGTTTCTCATATACATAGCTTCGTCTCTGTTAGACGTCTGTAATTTATCTTAGTTAAATCATGAAGCTGTCCGTTGCTTGCATTGTACTGTTGAGTTGCCATATGTAAAATAGTGCACCCGAGTCACCAAATCAAAAATTCAATACTGAATTGTTTATGGATGCAAAAACTAATATTACAATGTCGATGGGCTTGCGTGGGCATTGAATTGGCCATAGATTACCTGTTTTGTGGCGGCGCTCCTTGTGGCGGACTTGATGAATGCTTCTTGTACCTACATGTTCAAAGAGGGTGAGGCAGAACGTTATTCTCAATATAACAATGTCCCTCACTAACGCCACGAAATGTCGCAAATAATGAGGTATAAAAAGGAAAAGAAAAAAAAAATGTAATTCCTTATTTCAATTCAATTCACTTTATTTAATAATATGTACATTACAGAGTGTTCAAGGCATACATATTATGAAAGTGTATATATATATATATCAAAATAACAATATCTAATTCATTAAAAAACTAACCCATAAAAAAAAGTTATTTATTATACTCCATTTCTTATTTACTAGTTGAAACAGGTTTGGCGCTTAACCTACGCGTTGGGCTCGAGTCGGGCGACGCTAGGAAAGCGAGTAATAATAAAATTCGAAAAATCCAAAATTACACTATAATTATTAATTTTTTAAACATAAATCATTTTTATCGTCGCCACGAGTCTGCCTGCAATGTTTCAGCTCGATTGGATAACGGGAAAAGAGTTAAAAATCGATCCAAAGTTTTTTAGACAGACAAGCAAGCAAGCAGACGCTACGAGTTAAACAAAGGGAGTCAAAATAGCATAAAATCTGGTCAAAGGTGTAGGAGAATCTTGCTTCGGAAAACCCCTTCAGACACATGGAATATATCAATACCCAAAGCGATATTGTTCAGCATAGCGGTAGCTATTCCAACAGGCATAACCATCGGCAGGTTGGTCCTGTATATTGGAATGTGAAACAATCTATGCTGACGATGTCTAGTGTAATTATCAGGAACATACAAACCAATGCTCTGCATAATTTCAGGATTATCGATCATACCGCGCAACAATCGATAAAAATGTGTAATCAAATACACATTCCTTCTAGTCTCTAAACTATTGTAGTCACGCATACCCAGGAAAAACTCGGTTGGGTAGAGACACTCTATGTTACAATGTCCGTCACTAACGCTAACATCATCATCATCATCATTGGCGCTACAGCCCACTGTGAGCCTTGGCCTTCTCCAGAATTTTTCACCATTCCGCTCGGTCCGTCACCCGCCTTTTCCAGTTTGAAAAACTAACGCTAAAAATGGCGTAAATAATGATGAGGTATAAAATAATAAGATATTTAAAGCCAAAAAATGTATAATTATATATTTTTCAATGTCCGTCACTAACGCTATCAGAAAACGCAAATAATGAGCTATAAAAGACGGGTTCAGTTTTTTGTTTGAATTTCTTTTTGTTGTTTCTATTCTCTGATTTGCAAATTTGAATTTTTTGTGTGCGTGTGTGTATGTGTGATCCCAAAGTTATTAATGTAAAAATGCATTGTCATTGATATCAAGTCGATGTGCAAAATTTCAGCTCGATTGGATGACGGGAAGTGTGTTAATTTTCACTTCTAAAAAATTTCCACAAGAAATTAAGACTAGCGGTGAAATAAATATAAAGGATTTAAAAATAGCATAAATTTAAGGAATTCCATTGAATATATATTGAGTTGTAGTTTGTAGCTTTAGATTTCATTTTCATGTCTCTTTTCCCCCCTCCCCCTACCTCTCTCTCACTCCCCCTCCACGACCTACCGTTAGCTAACTTATTTTCAAATTTATTTTATGGAATAGTTAGTGTACGCCCGTTCTGACAACCATTCGCTTGTATCGAAGCCGGTCGCAGTAATCAAAGTCATTATTACAAAGTTAATTAGATTTTAATATCATTAAAGATTGATAAGCAGATGCTTTATTAATAATAATGTCTATTCGCAAACTTAACGATATAAACATCTAAAATTAAAATAAATCGATATTACGTTTCATTCAATATTTTTAGGTTGAGCAATAGTAAGGAATCTTCAATGCCCGAAACATAAAAATGATATACATCACTTAAATATCAAAAATTATAATTAAAAACTTGTTTTTACACGTTTTTCATGAATCAACTTAATTAACTTTAAAATTTACATATGTTTTAGATGATATTTGTAGACTTGTGACATACGGTGTCTGTAATATTTACCGCCAAACATTCGCCGTAACACTTAATTACTACTGTTCAGTGAGGTCCATAGGTAAAGTGACTCCCTTAATGGGGACTTTCAATACTAAACTAGAGACATTCATTATAGATACTGTTAATTCTTGATTTTGCCTAAAAAAACTTTATGCTTATTTAGCTGATCTCAAGGCTTATTTATTTAGTTAACATTAAAAAAGTAACCCATAAAAACCAAGTTTTTATTATACTCCCTTTCTTTGTAAAATACAACAACAATTAAAGACGAATTAAAACACATAACATAACACTAAACTTACAGTAATTTAATATATTTCTAAAATGTCAGATGTTTTGAGCTTTGATAAGACACTTCATGCTTTGAAGATTAAATTCTAAAAACATTTGTCAGTCAATTTAGATTTTCGACATTCGTAGTGAAGTACCTATTATGCATACCGACGGAGTAATTCAAATTTTGAAAATATTCCGCGACGTTATCGGGCCGCCGTTGCTAATCAAACTTTTCTAATGAAAATTTCTAAAAATCCGAAATTATACTATAAATATTAATTTTTTTTAACGAAAATTTGATAGATCTTCTTGATCGTCGCCACGAGTCTACTTTCCAAGTTTCAGCTCGATTGGATCACGGGAAAAGGGTCAAAAATCGATTCAAAGTTATTTTTGACGGCAAGCCGGCAAGCAAGCAAGCAGACGCCACGAGTTAATATAAAGGGAGTAATAAGGTTAGAATTTTTTAAGAATTGCAAGAGTTGGAACTAATGGCTATTCTGCTTCAGGCACTGTTAATGGCACAAATCAGTGGAATTGCAATCGCATTCAATATTTCAATAATTGCTGTTCATTCAAAACTTCAATAAGTGCGTTATATATTGATTGTAATTCTATACTTGTAAGTGTGGATAAATGAATTAATTTTTAAGCATAAAACATTAAAAAATTACCGAATTTATTATGTAAAAATGTTATCGTATCCTATAATAAAGATGATCTGGGCCTATTCTCAGTGGTATAAGCTATCAAAATAATCATGTATTGACGCCCCATTGCATAATACGAATATTCACTATACACTTCATCAATGTTCATGTGATGAATATTATACGAAATAAATACTAATAGGTACTGCCTTAAAGTTGATAGAAATCAGTTTGTTTAATGTAAGAGTAAAAGAGCATTTACGAAGTCTGAATAATCATGGTTTTTCTGAATTTGCAAATCATTTATTAGAAAATGATCACGGTTTTGATTTTGAATTGACTTTCTATTTTACATATTAATAATTTTGATCTAAAATTGAATAATTTAGAATCATGAGAAATTATTAAAGCATGTAAAAGTAAACAAAGAATTATTAATAATCAATTAAATTTAACTACTAGTGAAATTCAAAAAATTTTCCAATAATTTTGTGTAATCAAAAACTTCAGCAATAATATTTAAAAATAATTTTTCAAATAATTTAGAAAAACAAAAAAAAAAGATATCACTCTTTTTGATATTTTGACATTTATGAAACAACCTGACGATGGAAAGGTTTTTCTGAAATATGTAGGTGTAATTAATAAATATAAGTAGATACAAAAAATAATAAAATCATTTTTTTAGAAATCAGTAATTTCTAATTTCGCATACATCTACTAAATATTAAATTACGACCAATAAATAAGTACTAATGATAGAAATATTGACATTTGTCACGTGAAACTCGTGAAATTTTTCAATGTACTGTTTAACACCTTCTTTGATATATATTAATATTCAATATGCAATAAATTAAAAAAATCAATTTCAAACTTTTACCGTTCTAAATCATGTTAAACATTAAATATGGATATCATAATTATAAAAATGTACAAAACAGCACTTTGATATGCCAGATAATTGTTTTTTTTCATCAATCAAAAGGATTCAAGAATTTGCCTAACGTATACTAGTGACGGCATTTTAACCGGTGACACAGTAACCGTTATTTGAGATTTGTATCTGATTGCGTCGATGACTGATTTTTTGCAATTCGACGATCAACCATCGATACAAACTAAACAATTATATCTTATAATTATAATTAATAAAAATAACTTAGTTTTCAGCACTTTTTTATATTGAAAATATCAACATGTTTCAAGGCCTATGTCCCCTTTGCCAGGATACAAAAAATAAGTCAGAAATATTGAAAAAAAAGGAAAATTTTGACATCGCATATCTCCTTAACAATTGATATTAGGTCACGGTTGCTTCGACATTTTCGACTCACAATCGAGACAGAAATCCACGTGTAAAGTATTGTGGACTAGTTGTGTTACATCCTGTATAATACAAGACGTCGAAAATGACCTACTTTTATTATATATACCTATAGCGCTCTCTAGAACAGCGTATGGACTAAATTACGTTGTTGACGGACATTGTTACATAGAGAATTATATATTTTGATTAATGATTAATACCAATAACGTATAGTTATGGATGCACTTACTAGTTTTAATTTTAATTAGACGAAAATATTTTTAAAAAGTCTAATACTTAATTTTTTTTTTTTTTAAATATAAAGTCAATGTTTTCATTTTATTTAATAAAAGTTTTGAAATCAAATAATTTTTGAAAACAGAACGGTGTTTAAAAAAAAAGTTATTAGATAGGAATTTACGGACGGACATTCGAAATTATTATTGTAAGGGATTGGGGATTCTAGTAGGTTCCATACATCTACATACACATTTTGTTTGGAAATGTGTTTGGTCAATTATATGTTTTTATTTATTTTCATAGATGACGGTAGTGTGTCACTATACATATTGTATGAAAACTTTGAATAAATATTTAAAAATAATCACATAAATTACATAAAATTTGAGAATTTAAATCATTAATTGTTTGTTTACATTAATGTAAAAAAATTAAGTATTTATTGGATACAATATTTTGAGTTTGTTCAAATGTTTCAGAACAGTACTGATTTCATGTCACAGAGACAATTATTAATCAATTAATGTATATTATAGATGTCTATAATATATTAATTGATTAATAAAGTCTCTGTGACATGAAATCTAGTAGTGTTCTGAAAGATTTGAACAAACTCAAAATATTCTGAATGAAAATACTGGTAAAAAAGGAATTTAATAAAAATATGAAATAATATTTCCTGGCGTATCCTAGTGTAATGTTAGTAATTCGGATGAATTTCACTTCACAGAAAAAGTATATTGCTTTCAAAAATTCCGTAAAATCAATTGTAGATTTTCTCATTAGTGACATTAACGACATCTGTGGGGATTTAGGGGAATGAAATGGCTTTGTACAGGCCGCATGGAAAGGTTGTTACAATGCAAATATAAAGTGTGGCATGTAATTCAAATATATACAATTTCCAAAAATTAGTAGGCATGATATATTCTATCATGGGTGGAAATGGCGAATGTTACATTGTGTAATGTGATCACTTAAGCCAACCATACGATAGGTCATAAGTCCTATGTACAACCTAAAGACTTCTATATCTACTTTCCCATAAAAAATCTACATTTTTGTCTCTGTGAGACATCTATAATATACATTAATTGATTTATTGGATAGTTTCGAAGACATAACTCAAAATATATTAAAGTTACAACATCCACAAGCTTGACACCAGCCTTGCAACATATATACAGAAGCATTGGCTGGTGGTGTGCGTCTTTGCTGTGATGGTTGGTGGACATTGATTTGTTTATAAAAGATCATTTTTTCCCATCTCTTATTGTCTGTTACGCATTTTCGTTCTTTTTCACGAAATCACTGCGACAGGTTGCAGGAAAGCGAGAGAAAAGATATTACGCATCAAAAATCGCTTTTCTTGTCGGATTATTATCGTGAATTAAACGCGAGGCGTGAACCTATACGCCCTATTTCTTATGACCCTAATTACCCAATAAAAGCAGACAGCTTCTGGCCCACCTTTATGCAAAATCCGCCCATTATGCGCGTTAATTTTTACCATTGTGTCGCGAGTTCTCATATCAATATTGCTGTTTTTCTCTCGTTGCGGCACCCATTGTGCGGCGGGAACAATGGCGTCGAAGCGCGACCACGCCGGGTCTCGAACAGGGGCGGCCCGTTGCGGCGGGCAGCAATTAAAATGTCGTTTAACCGAGAATTTCAGACGCAATGAACGATCAAATCATGTGTGCTTTTGGGGTCAGGGTGAACCTTACATTTGAGACCTAGTGATGCGTGTACTGTCTAACAATTGTCTTTGTATTTTGAGTTTGTTCAAATCTTTCAGAACAGTGCTGGATTTATGTCACAGAGACATTATTAATCAATTAATGTATATTATAGATATCTCAGAGAGACGGAACTGTATTTCTTATGGGAAAGTAGGTTTCTCATTAGCGACATCTGTGGGGATTTAGGGGAATGAAAATGGCTTTGTACAGGCCGCATGGAAAGGCGGTTACAACTCATATGTGAAAGCTTTCCACGCAATTTGAACATATATACAACTTCCAAAAAATGAATAAGCATGGTATATTCTATCATGGGTGGAAATGGCGAATGTTACATTGTGTAAAGTGATCACTTAGGCCAACCATAAGATAGGTCACAAGTCCTATGTACACCCAAATGACTTCTATACCTACTTTCCCATAAGAAATACAGTTTCGTCTCTGTGATATATCTATAATATACATTAATTAATTGTCTTTGTGCTGTCCTATCTACTGGGGCAGGTTTGGCGAACATTTTTGGGTCCGCGTGCCAAAAATCCTCTATTATTTCTCGATTGTGTGGCGTGCCCAAGCAGTAAAAAAAATTAACATACGTAATAAACACACACATTAGTTATTTATCAACGAGATTTTTTCTGTTGTACATTCGATGACAAATTCTTAAAATCTGGTTCATTTTTCGTCACTTTTAGTAATACACACGACCAACTGGATTCAACAGTAATTCTTTTTCTTGAATTAGAGTTTATGAAATTCATTTCTGAAAATAATGACTCCCAAGCAATGTAGAAGAGAAAATTGATAATATTGCTCTCGCTAGTTTCTGTAAATGGCTAAGAATTTCTGAAATGGCGTTCCAATGTCTCATTATTTCTTCTTGTGCATATATATTAATTACTAGCTGTTCGTACCCGGCATTGCATGGGTTAAGGATTAATTTGAAAATAAATTTGTGGGGCAAACAAAGGTTTGATTCGAACGGTATAGATTTGCATCGAAAATATGTCAAGGGGAGGGAAAGGGGTACGAAAATAGGCGCTAAATATCGCTTATGTTACCCGCTGAGTCCTAAATAATAAGTTTCCAAATTTTGAGTCCGATCGGTCAAACGGTACAGATTTGCATTGAAAATATGTCAGGGGGAGGGGAAGGGATATGAGAATATTGGAGAAATGTTGCCTATGTTACTAGCCGGGTCCCAAATCATGTATGCAAAATTTGAATCGAATCGGACAAACGGTGTGGATTTATATAGAGAACAGACAGATAGACAGACATTGAGTTTTATAGGTATAGATGCTTATTAATCGATCGCTTTCAATTATTTCCAAATTCATTTATTTAAAAATTTAAAAAAATATTTTTGAACTTGAAAATCGTTCGCGTGCCTTCCAAATTCTTAAACGTGCCACCTCTGGCACGCGTGCCCTAGGTTCACTACACCTGTACTAGGGCAACGATCTTCAAAACAATAATAGTTTTTCTGAGGTGTGCATTGCCAAATTAACGGAATTTATTTGTGATGAAACAAATTAAAATCATTTCGCAGTTGGTAATGATGCCTCAATATTTTCAAAATATATTTTAAATTCTATATTTTTTATTATCTCTTTAAGTAAGCTGGTTGTTATTGAGACATTTTTTATCTATATTTAAAACATCTCTTACTATTTCATATACACTCCCTGTTATTTGCGGATAATATGGAAATTATCATTTCAATCAAAAATATTGATTGTAATGAAAATTTCGATGACTGTCATAAACTACACAGTGACCTAAACCGCCTCGACAACTTTTGTTTTCAACATAACCTACAAATAAACACTAGAAAATGCTTTATGATTTGGTCTACTTACTAGTAACAAAACGCTCATAAATTTATTTTAATCCCCCAATAATCAATCTTTACTATTACACTTCATATTAAAGACATCTAAATATAATAATTTCTTTGTCTGTATGTCATCACCATACTATCTAATAGATTAAATTATTGTGTTATTCTGATTTTCTTATGTAACAAACTACCAATAAGCCGTTTTATTACCAAAATAAAATTTTAATTTTCACGAAAACTGACATTTTACGTGTTTTTTCTTTTACCTTGCGTTTTATTTTATAATGCAATCATTAAGACAAAGTATAATAGATCTCAACAATATACGGAGGGTATGATGTATTAAAAATACAAGTATACAATATAATTTGAAGAAATCTTTTAAGACATTGATTAAAACTCTTTAAATCCTAAACTACGCACAATTTAAGATATCCAAGGTAATCTTAAATGGCAAATGAAGTAATAATTAATGTCGCAAGAAACATAATGTATGCACATACAAATATATAGGCAACTTCATTAAATATGAATTGACTTATTAATCTGTATTTTTTCCCATGTTTAAATCTAGATAGGTGCCTACATAATTACCTGTCACATCACAAAGGCGTGTCGTGACTAAAAATAGTGCGTTGGCATCTGAAATAGTTAACCGAGTATATCAACTACCAGTTAACAATAGTAGAAATGTATACAGTAATATCAACAATCTACTTTGAGAGAAATTTCCAAATGGGAATTCTGATAATGATCATCGTCCTACAAACAAATAAAATAAATAAGATCTACTACCATACCTTAAATTTTGCAGTTGTCGCATCGCAATTTAAAAAGTATATTTATTTTAAGTTTGGTACATAGTAGAACTAATGATATACAGAAATATCGTACTCTTAACAATTTTCAATCAAAAAATTCGTCTAAAAATATTTTTTGAAAAATTATTGAAAATAGTGATGTACGTACATATAACACTAGAAATGGGAAAAGAATAAGATTACCATATAAAAAAAAGTGTATAACAGAATTATCTAGTGTACAGAGGTGTAATATGATGAGATGCCAGAAAATAAGATGAATGAATTTAAAAACAAATGCTATAATTATTGTAAAAATAGTATAGAATTGTAGAGCATAAGATTTATATATATTATGTTATAGATTGTTTATATTAGGTCCTTACATATGAAATTGGCGTTTAGTATGGGAGGAACATAAAGCCGATTTTTTTTTATTATAATATATTTATTTAATCAAAGTATGTACCATTGCTATCTATGCACTTTTGCCATCTCATAGGTAGTTCATCGATCCCTTTACTAAAAAAACCATTCGGACGGGAATCAATAAAATCTTTGAAGGCGGTTTTGACTGCCCCATCGGAGTTGAATTTTTTCCTTTGATAGAAGTTATCCAAATTTCGAAAAAAATGGTAATCTGTTGGGACAATGTCCGGAGAGTACGGTAGATATCTTAGACATTCCAATTGAAGCTCCTCTAATTTGGTAGCTGTCTGTTGTGCAGTGTGTGGTCTAGCGTTATCATGAAGCAGCAGTGGCCTAGAGCGATTAACCAGCCTCGGTTGTTTAGCAGCTAGCTTTTCCATCATGGTTTGCAGTTGCTGACAATAGACATCTGCCGTAATCGTCTGGCCAGATTTAAGAAAGCTGTAGTGAACGACACCAGCAATAGTCCACCAAACGCTCACAAGTAACTCGCGTTTGTTGATTTGCTTCACTCAATTCGTGAGGTACCCACCTTTCAAGCTTTTTCACCTTACCAATTTGCTTCAAGTGGATTAAAACAGTTGTATCACTAACACCGCAGCCTGCAGCTAACTCGGATGTGGTTTGCGATGGATCCGCTTCCACAATAGCCTTCAATTCTTCATTATCAACTTTGGTCTCCGGCCGTCCACGGGGCTTGTTCTGCAGGTCGAAATTTACAGAACGAAAACGTTGGAACCAAAAACGCACTGTGTTTTCTTTTGCGGCACCGTCGCCATACACATCATTAATCCTTCGAGCCGTTTCTGCAGCACTGGTGCCACGGTGGAACTCGTACTCGTAAATAACGCGATAGTTCAAGTTTTTCATTTTGTAAACTGAGTGACGCAAAGAAAAAAACAATTGAGGAAAAAACAAATGAATTATAATTTTCAAAACACAAATACATGAGTAAATAGCTGTATAAATTTGGATTTGGAATTCCTAACCAAAGAGAAGATATTTGAGATCAAATTTGCCAGTACGGCAAAACGCCAATTTCATATG